>BCLF01000053.1:1532715-1602011 GCA_001602275.1 Zoysia japonica | reverse complement strand
CGGCGGGGGCGCGACGTGCGTGACGGTGCCGCAGATGGCGCAGCGGATGCAGGGCGCCCCGTGCGGGAGCTGCAGCGCCGTGCGGCAGCCCGAGCAGTCGATCAGCATCATCGTCATCCTCGTCGCGGATCCCGCCGAGTTCCCCGTGTTGGCGGCGCGCGACGATACGGGGTCGGGGTTGTCGCCGGCGAGGAAAGGTGGCGGGCGCGGTGGTGGATTAGTTTGGTTTGTTGTTGGAGTTGGTGGATTCGGTTTCCGCGTGGTCAGACCTGCCTCGATATGGATAGGGAGGGTTGTCGCGATGGAAAGAAGACAGAAGAAGAAGAAGAACCCGCGGCCCGAGGTCGATGCGACTGGTGGGGATTTTCTGTTGCTTCTTTTCGAAGGATTGATACGCTTGGGTCAGGGAGTGCGTAGGTCAGCTCTGCTCTGGCCGTTGATTGTGTGATCTGGAGTCAGTACTATTTCTAAAGAGTGCAATTAAGCCCCTGATTATTTGTATACTTTATCGATATTCCTGTAAACCTATTCTCTCCGTTTTTAATTGATGTCGTCGTTGACTTTTAAATATAATTTTAACTATTCATTTTATTAAAAAAATTATAAATTTTATATATTTTGATATAATTTGATTTATCATTACAGTTATTTGAATTACAACTTAAAATTTTACATATTCGAGCAAATTTTTTGAATAAGATGAATGATCAAAATTGATTGTAAAAGTCAACGACGACGTGAATTTAAGATCGGAGGGAGTATAGTTTAGGTTTCTGAACTGATAGAAAAGAAAGGTAAAGGTGATGACATCGGTAAATATCATCAGTATTCGTGTGTTTTGACTTTATCTATGTCACTCTGTGGAAGAAATTTGATTTGTTTTGTTTGTGACAAGTATTCATGTCATCGGTGGCTTTTGAGTCCTTTTGCATTTGCACCTAGAAGTACCTTTTTTTTCCAAACATTGAATGTCAGCAAAATAGAAAGACAACCGGGTTCGTGGAGGTTTAGCTGTGCTCATTTGAAACTTTCGAATTACTCTCTCCGTTCTTTATTCGATGTTGCCGTTGAATTTAAATTTAACTTTGATCATTCGTTTTATTTAAAAAAATTTGATAATTTTTATATACTTGGATATAATTTGATTTATTGTTAGAATGATTTGAATCACAACTTACATGTACAAACAAATTTTTTGAATAAGACGAATGGTCAAAGTTAAATTTAAAAACCAACGATAACATCAATTAAAGAACGGAGATAATACTTATCGTCTCCGTCCCATTATAAGAGTTATTTTCTAATTTAAAAAAATTATATTTGATTATTCATCTTATTTAGAAAATTATAAAAATGTTTAGACGTGGAACGTGTACATTACAGGCTTAACATATACTCCCTCCTTCCCAAAACATTGTTTTTAACTTATTGAAATTAATATTTAACCATTTATCTTATTCAAAAAATTTACAAAAATACGAAAATAAACAAGTCATAATTAAAGTATTTTTAATAATGAATCATTTCACAATAAACTAAGTAATATTTTCACAATTTTTTAATAAAACAAATGATCAAAAGTAAATGTTTGAAAATCTAAAAAAACATTTATTCTAGGATCGAGAGAGTAGTACTTAGTAGAGATTGTTATAATCAAGCTTTCAGTTTGCAGCCACACAGCAACCACCAAAACAACAGGAGGCACTCATCATAGTGTTATATTTATTCATTCCGGTACAAAGTACAGACATTGGCCGTGCGGGCATGTCTGATTTCTCCAACCAACATGTATGTTCTGTACATGCTCGAACAGAGGCAAGAGACAAATTTTGTCTCCTGGTGCTGGGGTGTGTACAAATCTCTCTAACATCGGGTGAGTATTACAATGAAGAAAAGAATAAAACTATTGACCTCAGCCTATTGCCTTCGACAATGGAAACTTCTTGGAGCAGGAGTTCTTCTGTGTCACAAAAGACACCACAAAGATGTATGGAAGGAATGACAGAAAACTAAGTCTGCTCCCAAAGCTTTGATGCAGTGGCGACTTAGGTGTCTCCATGGACCGATGCTTGAGCAGCTTCCCCTATTTGGGAAACCGACCTTTTGTCAGGCAAATGGTGATGTGATGACATCGCGAAGCACCTCCTTACCAACATTATGCTGGTGTCACATTCACACTACTGATAGTGGTAGATCATCACCGTTACTGGGGATGCGCTTTTGTGCAGCCTTCACAGCAGCCACCCTGGCTGCATTTGCTGCTTTATTAGCTGCTGCAACAGCCTTGTTCACCTTATCATCTACTCTTGGGAGATCATATGCCTTCTCAGCAGCTCTTCTTGCTTCCTGCAATGTGTGATATAATCCAGAATTAGCAACGAGGCCACGTGACTATGACAACTAAGGTGATCTTCAAACTGATTACCTGCACTGCAATGAGGACCTTCGAATGGTTGACAGCTATAGGTGAACCAGGGATGATGTTCTGGGTGCTTAAAGTGTCGAGAATGCCATTTTGCCAATGGCCTGCTTGTGTCTCTCCGTTTCTGAAACTATACATGCCTAAACCCTGTCTTCTGCCCTCATGCCATGCTCCCTCATATCTATGGCCATTGGCAAAACTGTAGACTCCAAACCCATGCATCCTATCAGCAAAGTACTCTCCAGAATATGTGTCACCATTCCTTCACAGAATTCACAAAAGTTTGCACAAGTTTAGTTCAAAGCTCAAGTTAGTTGCAGCTTTTTTATATATATGCAAAAAGGAAAAAAAAAACGCAGAAAAAGAATACAGGAGGACTAGGCTGAACAAAGGCATCATCGTATTGCAAATACATCCATTCGATTATTTATTTCTCTACAATTAATTCAATATAATAGCAGAACAATGATTATCATCAAGGGAGCTATAAACAACAAGAACTCCATCATATAACTAAATAGAAATATAATATTCTACATCCCAACATATGGATAATATATGTTATAGGATAGGATGAGTGCGTGCGTGTGTGTGTGTGTGTTAGTTGTCAGGATGGTGGTGTTCCTCAGGTCACCAACTGTTTTCCCAGGCGCGTTATAGGGCTTCTCCCCTTGCTCCTACTTCTTAATATAATGATAGGTAGCTCTCCTGCATGCTCGAGAAAAACAAAATTTCCAAATCCAAAAAAGAAGATGGAGCCATTGATGGTTGATATATTCCATACCCAACTAGACAACACAATAACATAAATATGATCATCAAAAGTTAATGAACGCATGTCCATATTGAAATAAGCTAGCTCAATTGCTTGAACGTACAGCTGTGCACCGAGTCTGACAAAACCAGACAAGATTCATCTTCGACACAATGGGTGCCTGTTTTTGAATTAAAACTTAAAATCCACCTAGTTCCTCCAACGTTGGTAAGGTTAATATTCTTTTTATGGACAAGGAATAATTATGACAAAACAGAGACCAACAACATGGCTAACACTCCCATCGTTCCATGGATTCAAAAATAATATTGAACTAACTCTTAAAAAAGGGCAAACTGGTGCACCTAGCTCCTGCTTGTTAGTGGTTCATGGAGGGGTCCAACCACTTTGGGTCTTTTGTACGCGGCCCTTCTGTGCATTTCTGTAAGAGACTGTTTCCAGGACTTGAACCCATGATCTAATGGTCCCGAGGCAACAGCTTTACTGCTACGCCAGGGCTTCCCTTCTTTATTTAACTAAGTATAATAAAAGAAAATGTAGAATTATAAATAAATCGCATGCTACATGCAAAGTGCATATACAACACAAAATCAACATAAACATGCCTCACTGTCTATCACAATTACATGCCACCAAAGATGACTTGTGCAAGACAAACTGCAAAAAGAAACATTTTTTCCCTTTTTATGGAGGAGGGGATTTCTACTCGTAGATTACAGATCCCATAAAAGAAATTAATAGCACAGCATCTGCTACATAGCAGTGTCATATATACATAAAAACCTTGCATTGATATCTGTATATAGCTGATGGCAGATTATCAATATAGTTTCAGATTCGATCACAAACAGAAAAAAAACTAAATTGGTGCTTTTGTAACCAATCATTTATATCCTTGGAAGCAACCATCTCACAGAAGTTATATACTTTACTAGACCGGTGCATTCTATTCACTACACTGCAACAAAATAATAAGCTATTTGATAGAAGTATTAACACAGACTGAATTCTCAATGTCACAACATAGAGATAGAGTTCACGCATCACATAAATAACAGCAACTCGAATGTTATATCGCGACATGACTGAGCTGGACGCAACAAATGCACTACGTGATTTACCCCAACAATATGGAACAGTTTAACAATCAAGGACAAAAGCATAGAAAAACCATGAGAACTACGTGATACATTGAAGCCAAAACAAACACATATAGCCTAGTTTGACTTCAGTAGATGGGCATTTAGAACAGATATATATCTTAAAGATAGACAGGATTAAGTGCTACTAGTAACTAACATGGCCAGGGCTACCATCCTGGCAGCTGTGCACATTTCACTTGATATCAACGCACGGGCAAAATCTATTGCAGTGTTGAAATAAAAATTAAATTCCACACCTGAAATGGTAGTGGCCAAGACCATGCTTTACGCCCCTCTTGAACTCCCCGATGTATCTGCTACCATCCTCGCAGGTGTGCACACCGTATCCATGGCTCTGGCCGTTGGACCACTCTCCAGCATACACATCCCCGGTGTAGAACCTGTACACGCCGTACCCGTGCCTGAGACCTTGTCGATATTGGCCTCGGTAGCGGCTGCCCCTCGCCCAGGTCTCGACGCCAAAGCCGTCATACTTGCCATCGACCCAATCCCCTTCATACCTTCCGCTCATGTAATAGTAGTAGACGCCGCTGCCCGTACAGCGGCCACGGTGGAACTGGCCCTCATAGATGTCTCCGTTGCTGTACACCTGAACGAAATGGCCGGTGGTGGGTGTGGACGCGGCGGCGCCGGAAGGGGAGGATCCGATGGACCAGAGGATGGGGGATCGGCGCGCGCGGCGGAGCGGGAGAGGGAGTGGGAGCGCGAAAGGGAGGCGAGGCAGGGAGAGGCAGAGGAGAAGGAGGAGCGCACATGAAAAGGCGGCGGCGGAGAGGAAGTCGGCGAGAAGGGAGCGCGGGAGGACAGCGTTGGACGGGGTGAGGAAGTAGAGGGTGGGGAGGGAGATCAGGAGTAGGATGCGCAGGCGGAGATGGAGGCAGCGGAGGATGTGCCTCGCCGCTGCGGCGCCCGCAGCCGCTGGTGCCCCTGCCACCGGCACAGCCTTGCGCCTCCGCGGCGGGGTGAAGGGCGACGGCGAGGGGCGCGTCGGAGTGGAAGTGGAGGACGACGAGGTCGTGACAACGGGGCGCTTGTGAGGGGTGGACGGCAGCGCGTGGCGCGGGCTCGACGGGATGTGGATGCGCAGCGATGAGGGATCGAGGACCGGCGGGGGCGGGGCGTCCGTCGCCGCTGCCTCCGGCGAGGCAGCGGCGGCGATGGGGATGTGATGGTGGTGCATCTAGTCGGAATCGGCGGCGGAAATCGGATTCGGGGCTGGTCGGGTAGGGAGGCGGGCGTGGTGGCTGGCGGAGGAGAGAGACATGAGCGAGGCGGAGATTGGCGGGCGGGACCGGGCGGAAGGTGGTGGTAGGGCCGTGGGGGCTGCCGCCTCTACGCTTTTCCTTCTCCCATTTCCTCTGCACCGAATTTTTTTGGGTCCTCAACCTCTGTCTGCTCCCTCTCTTCTCGCTGGATTTTCTTCCATTTTCCTTGTTTTAAATTCTTTCTTGCGCAACAATTTCAGCGTTAATCCGGCTCATTTTCTTCACTCATTTCTGTCTTTTTGGAAACGAAAGTTTAATTATGTTCTAGTCTAAGAAGGGTCCGTTGAAGAGCAACATGTTTAGCTGAACATAAACATCCTATGGGATGTGAGCAGAATAAAAAGGACATCGAGTGATATATTTAGTAATTTAAGGGTAAATTTGCATTTCAATAGTTTTATTGGTGCATAAGATGCCTTGGAAAAGCTTTAAAAAATTATTTGATTTGCCTTTTCTTTTTAAATACCAACTTTGCAATTGAATCATCCCACCTCGAAACTTCAGGTCAAATAATTTTCTTATATGATAAGTACATACATGCACGCACATTTATCTGTATCGATAAGACTGACCATACACCTTATCAACATGCAGGAAAAACGGCCCAAGTAATATTATGGTTGATGAAATCGTGACTTTTATCTACTGTTGAAAGAATAGGCAACCAAGAATGCGAGATGAGAACTCAAATTTAACTGTGTATATTCCATTGAAAACTAAAACTAACCATCTATATTCCTTCGATTTTAAAATATTAACATCGTTAATTTCTAATATCAACTTTAACTCTCTGTCTTAGTTAAAAAATTTTGTAATGTACTGGCTCAAGCTGTAGTTACCGACGCCTATTAACAGCACTAAAAATAAATGAGCAAGGGTGTCGCCATCATGTACGGGCGTCTGACAAAAAAGAGTAAGTGAAACGTTTTCCATTTCAGGATGTGTAAAAGCTGAATTCCAAAAGCAAACGTGACAGTATGACTTTCTAAACTGAATCGCATTTTTGTTTTAAAAAAAATCTGACTGGATTTCTTACACGGCTTCGGTTGGTTACCAAGAAAGTGCTGCTACTCGTAAACCACTTGTGATCCACCAGTTTTACTTGGTTAACCGGCACATGCATGTAAAGCGCGCGGGAAGCGGTGGCGCGGAGCGGACCGCCACAAGGATCGGGGAGGAAAGCCGCGGCCGGCGTGCACGGCGGGCAAGGCCAGAGAGTTCCCTTGGTAGGCAGTGACACACAACACCGTTGCTCCCGCGTGCTTCTCTCGGCTCCCTGTCTTCGCCTTGCTCTTGGATCTGGACACACGAAATGTGAGGCCCCCTGCAGTCTCGTTGAATTACTGGGCGTCATTGCGTCAAGGAAGCAACGTGGTACGACGAGCGGGCTAATCGGCTAGTCGACAGGGATGTGGCGCGAAGAAAAATCATCGTTCGATGGATGAGGGATCGATCGAGGGCGGGTCGATGCGATGGGGAGCGTGCTTATCCACGGGACCATGACGAGGACGTAATCCGGCGCGTGATCAGCAGCATTTTTCTATGGCAATCGCCGGTGCTGCCAAACAGAGTGTCGCATCCAGTGTGCCGCACTGATGATAACTCTGCGTACAATGATGCAGTCTCCACGTTGCCGGCTAAAAAGGACCTTGTCCTTGCTGACACAAAACCGCCATAGCGACGCGCGTCGGGGCGACAAGAAAAACAAACCGGCGGGTGTTGAATTGGGCCCAGACCTAATCCAACTACTCCCTCTCTTCTTTAATTAACCTAAAATAACACTCTCTCTATTTTTAATTGATGTCATCGTTAATTTTAAAATTCAATTTTGACTATTTATCTCTATTTTGATATAATTTGATTTATCATTTTAGTTATTTGAATCACAATTTAAAATTTTACACATTCGAGTAAATTTTTTGAATAAGACGAAAGGTAAAAGTTGAGTTTAAAAATAACGGCGACATCAATTAAAAAACAGCATCAATTAAAAAACAAAACAGAGAGAGTATAAATTATAGTAATGTCAGAATCAGATACATCTGGTCAGCAAGTTAAAACAAGATTCATGCGTGGGTTCGTACATCAAAAGGCCGTGACATCTTTTTGACCACAATGGTCTCTCCCTAAAAACTAGGTGAAAGGAAGCTTGTGCTGATAGTACAACTTGTCATGACTGTGTGTGAAGTTTGAAGCCGAAAACCCTTGGAACGTATTGCTGTGATGGCTTCCGTGGCTTTAAGTGTGGATAGGTCATCAGGAAAAGATGAGAGAATGTTGTCCCATAGTATGCTCCGTCGATGTCTTGGCAGAGTAAAGGAGATTTACACAAGAAGTAATTATCAAGTTGATGCGCTGACGATATTTACTGAGAAAAGTTTATCGGAAACCAGGACGCAATGTAACAAAGAAAAGCAGTTCCAATGTGGTTCACTAACAGCAAAGGAAGTAGCCTTGGTACTTGGATCTTGGATAGTGAAGTTCTTCACATTTTGGACAATATATCTTCACCGTGCTCGATCTTGGAATATCCGATTGCCCTGCTGGAAGACAGGGCTGACCGCAGCCGTACACCCTCGGGCATCTTCCAAAGTCATAGTTCTTGAACTTTTCCAACTGCAGCAAAAGGTAGCAGAATTATTCAATAGCAAGCAAGATAAGAAAACAGTTCCTTTCATGATGCCACTCATAGTCATATACGACCAAAACATAGTATTACCATCGCGGCTAGACCCTTGCTGGTTAAGATGTACCGTGCATGAATTAATCCATACAGCATCTCTGCAGATGACTCAATTAGTTCATTTTGCTCCTCCGTGAACACATCACCTGTCAATAAATGGTTTCAATCACATTAGCTCAATGGCGCAGTTCTAGGTAACAATCACAAAACTATGGACATGGCTTAATATAAACCTGAAGTGCAAATTATGAGATTACAAAAGTCAGAATAGAGAAAGAAAAGCCCTGGCGCAACAGTAAAGCTATTGCCATGTGACCACGAGCCCATGGGTTCAAGAGTCCTGAAAACAGCCTCATGCAGAAATATAGGGAATAGGCTGCGTAAAAAAACCTCAGACCTTGCGCAAGCGAGAGTTACGTGCACCAGACTACTCAGAAAAATAGGAATAGTTGTGTGCTTTAAATAAATTTTAGCTTACTACAAGATAGCAGTCTCATCATTTGAGGACTCAATGTCTAAGATGAGATCAAGTGCATAATCATAGTATGGCACCTGATTACTTAGACCACACAGGTTGAAATCATCCTGTATATAATCATCATCGATCTCGCAGAAGAACTCATTGCCCCGCAAGCTACAGAACCATGAAATCCAGGGTGTGTCCTCTCCCTCAGAACCACTGACGTCAGAATCTTCACTGTCAGTTTCAAATTCCTCTGCAAGACCATATGGGGGAAAAAAAAAGGTTAGAGGCACCGAGCAAGTCAATCAGTGAAATCAGTATATGCTCATAATAACATGAGATATCTTAGCTACATTTCATATAGATTCAAGCTACTACTACAACAAACTATACCTCAATACAGAATGAAGCAAAAAAGATGTAATGGTATTGAGTTGTTTGCACTACAAGAAAATGGATTTTTAGTTACCAAGTTTTAGTGACCAAGTAATTTAGTTACTAAAAATTGACAATAGTGACCAAGAATTAGTTTTTATTGTAGATATACATTTTTAGTGACCAAAGTATATGCTCATTGGTTGATAAATTTATTTAGTTATCAAGGGTTCCCTAATTGCTATTAAGTTTTAGTGACCAACATATCCGATTGTTGGTATATACTTATAGTGACAAAGTTTTAGTGTCCAAAATGTGACAAGGTTTTTAGTGACAAAATAGTTACAGTGACTAATATTACACATATAGTGACCAAATACCTTTGGTGACTAAAAAATATTTTTTTTGTAGTGTTGTCATTTCATAAAACTCCATTTCATAAACCACATTCCAAAGCTTCATCAAAAGCTACAAATGTAAAATTCTGTACACTAGCATTTAACTATATCTAGATCAGCAGTCGCAAAAAACTCGCACTCAACTTAGGTCTAACAAAGCTGAAGCGGTTGTTTGTGCATATACAAATCCTATGTGGACGGTTAAGATGCTAGCTTCGTGACTTCCATGTGCTAAACTGTTAATGCCAATTCTTTTTCCTATATTTAAAATAGGATGAACAAAGGATTTAATTGGTATGTGTA
Organism: Zoysia japonica; assembly: GCA_001602275.1. Classification (NCBI taxonomy): domain Eukaryota; kingdom Viridiplantae; phylum Streptophyta; class Magnoliopsida; order Poales; family Poaceae; genus Zoysia; species Zoysia japonica. The sequence continues at coordinate 1,592,164 of BCLF01000053.1, read as the reverse complement.
TTGCAGATAAAAACTTGGAGCAAACTCTGTGGGTGGTGGATAGTTAATAGGAAGCTGGTTTGCGAAATTTGTATGTTGAGTAGTAGGATTGCTTGGATTTGAGGAATTGAGAAGGTCTTTGTAAGAGGAAGATGAGCCTTCCATGCCCACAGAGAGTGCTATGGTCGTAGCTGGGCGAAAAAAAACTTTGTATGAATGCATCTGTATATATACCATGTGAGTTGGGTCCATTCTGTTCAGTTGTTCTAGATGGCCAATGGTCTACTCAGTATCCATATGAACATTAAATGTTGGTTTGACGGTTGGAGATATCAGAAATTCAGATTCCAACTACCGCCATGCGCCATACCAAATGTTGGCTAGCCATTAAAATTTAGTCGTTATTTGCTTCTTGAGCAAACTTGGAACGCCAAATAAAATTTGTCTCCACCAATGAAAATACACAAGACAAGGCGGGCGTCAATCTAGACGACAAAAAAGCTCGCCTACATCCCCGCTAGTTTGCAAAAATTGCTGGTACTGATGTGGCATCTGTTCCATGGTTTGCAATTTCAAAACTTTTTGGATTAAAACAATTGAAACAATTGTGAATCCAAATGGTATTCCCTCCGTTCCAAATTATAAGTCGTTATGTACTCTTCCCGTTTTTCCAAATTATAAGTCATTCACACTTTTTAATACTTCTCTATCTCTGTCACTCTCTTCCTCGTTCTCATGGGTCAAACAAGTTGCAATTGAGGCTGAACCAAAATCACCATATGAAAATCATGAACCTGTAGACACTTATGACTGAACCAAAATCACTATGTGAAAATGATGAACCTGCTATTCAGACACTTATGAGTCACTGTATAATAAACGAGGTGGTAAAAAGTGATGGTTCAATCGGTCTGAAAAAGATCAATTCTCACACAAGATGTGTAAGCTAATGGTCCGATATATAAAATATTTAGCAAAGATTTAAATTAGAATGTCCAGTACAAAATATAAAGAGATCCCAGAAGGATGTAGATATATATTGTGATATGTAAATTTAATATCATTATTTTCTTCTTGAAGAACGCTTATCTCTGGCAGAGATAATTCTTCCCTGAAGGAATTTTCCTTAAAGGACTAAACATTTGATGAGTCTAAATACACCAGTACTAAAAAGGACAGTGACCCGTTGAGACCTAACAGAAAGTGAAATGAGGAATGTAAACACCAGAAGTGTGCTAAATAAAATATATCTAGTTTATGAGTATCACTAGAAATATATAGATGCATCTATTATACATATTTTCATTTGAATATTTATATTAGCAATATCCTCATCACTCAGAAAATATAAATGATATTAATGGCAATTACATCCCAATTTGTACCAGACTGTTAGACTAATCTTTACTCCTTAAAAGTAGGAGTGGGCGGTGGGCGGGCGGACGTCGTCCGTCATCTCCCATCTGCGCTGACAGGTGGGCCCAAGGCGAGCGCGCGTCGCCTCCGACGCGAGTGTAGCCACCCACCCGCCCATCATCCCCATCCCCACCACCACCGCTTTCCGCCCACCCTGCTCCTCACATGCGGCTAGCTTCCGTCGCCGCCTCATCCCCTCGGCGCAGAGTGGAGATTGGAGAGATGGAGCTTGGGGTGGGAGATTAAGGGGCTGGCAGAGCGTACCCCTCGGCATTGTCTCCCGGCACACCCTCGCAATCTTGCGCACGGTTCTGAGAAGTGGATTTGGGGGTTTGAGACCGCAGCTGGTGGGGAATGGCGAGATTTGCGGGAAGCAGAGGGATCGAAGCTGATCTATCTCGTGCCGCAAGCCACCCCTCTTCTCCCAGCGCACCGAGCGGGCGGGCTCCCTCTAGCCACGTACCGCCGGCTCCTCGCGGCCGACCACCGAGCGGGCGGACTCTCTCTTCCCCGCGCCGTCTTTGTTTTGCCTACTAAAATCTGGGCAATGGCAACAGCTACGCCGGATCTGGGAGAATGGCGTGCTCAAGGGCACCAGTCCCACTGATACCTAATCGATAACAAAGCTGAATGGCTTTTTTCGGTCCAATTCCATCCATTTTTGTTGAGGCAATTCTGACTTGTTCATCGGGAAGTAATCTAGCTCCTGAGATATATGACATTCTTTATCCTTCTCTTTTCCTGGTCTTCTCGGCTGGAATCTACAAACAATGGTTGTCTCCCGAACAAAAGAACCATCTCTATCTCTTCTGATATCAAGTATTTTTATTTCATGCATTTAGATAATGAGACCTGGCACATACATCAAAGATGTGATTATTAAGTGTGTGCATTAATATGGATAGGATCTCAATGAACATTTCTCGAAGAAACAGTCTGGGTGAGTAATTCCTCGTATAGGAAAATCTCCTATACTACCTGGCCTCCCGGAAGCCGCTGTGAGCTCCTAGCCATGTGAGCTGATTCGACCTGCCGGCCCACGCTACCGCCGCCCCGGCCTGCCCGAAGCCGTCGTGTAGCTTAATCCCGCGAGCTCTGTTCTTATTTGGCAATCATCTCAAAGAGGTAAATCATACTACGCCTGAAGCCTATTCCTGCACGCTCGTTTAGACTGCATTCTTACTGGTTTGAGCTGTATTTGACGTTGTTATGCTGTAGATAGTTTACGCACTTCTTTCTGTGGCAATTTAATTTGGAATTAGTTTGTATTCTAGCATCATAGTGCGGTGATTATGTAGGATGAAGCTGATAGTGTAAATGCAGAGGTCAAAATTTGACTTAAATGTTTGTTAATTTTGGTAACCAAGGCGGGTTTAGTTGTAACAACTGGGTTTTTCTTACGTTTCGATAAGTTTTAGATTTGCTGTAACCTTGCCAATCCCACGAGGTTGGCAAGCACAACATCACAAGCAATCAATCAAGAATAACAGAAGTATTAAACAAGAAACAAAAATAGAAAATAGTAAAGCAAAGCAAATTTATTAGAATATAATCCTTTAAAAGGGTCCATCGACACGCAGGCCGAAAACATCTCAGAGCAGAAAAAACACTATTGAGAAATTCATAGAATGCAGCAACGGAAGCATCATCATGGCAGCGGTAGCGAACCTCCACCACACAAGCAAGCTTGAGCGTAGGAGCTGACTTCACGGTCCATCGGAGATGTAGTCGAAGTCGAAGCTGCGAGTATCCTCTGAAAACAACAAATTAGAAAGCCGTGAGTACAAATACTCAGCAAACCGCGTACTACCTATCAACAATGTATGCATGCAAATGGTTTTAAAGGTAAAGGCTGGCTCAAGTGCCAAATACAAGTTTAAAACATTTTATTTTATTTTAAAGATGCAAGAAAGATTTATTTTAAAACTGTCAAATTTTATGCCGATGTAACCTTCACACCTGGCCACAGCTCAAAGGCTGGAGTACAAAATATTTTGAAATAAAAGAGAAAGGAAGAAAACAAAACTACTCAACGAGGAGCACAACTCAGGGAGTGTCCTTCTAAAAAAGATATGGCAATGCGCGTTGACTATAACTCTGCAGAGTTTATGCACCTAGACCCACGATAAGTGCCATTGAAAACTACCGTCGTAGTCTCGACGGACACACAAGACCTGTCCACAAGCTTTAACTGACGTTATCCGTCCTCTAGGATAGAGATCCCAAGTGGCTACGCAATCGAGTGCTAGAGCTGTGAAGAGCCTACCACTGATCAGGTGGAGTATCTCGATCTCATGTGGGGAGTCATAGCTCTACACCACACTAACACAACACCGTCAACCCACGGGTAAACAACCAGTCTCGACAAGCTTCAAGATCAAGCCACTGCTCATACAGGGTAACGTGGTGTGCATGGTTGTCAACTGAGCGTACAAAGCTCGAAGGACTCAGTCCTTAATTGTCGGAGCAGGCACTCTCTCCAACCTCAACGCCAATAACTAACAAGTCTCACGGAAAGATCCTAGCCCAGATCTTCCCGTTGTACCTACCATAGGGACGCCCATAGAGACTTCTCAAAAGTCCCCCAGCTACTCATACTCCATCATGGCTCTGCTACATAGTTATGTATAGTTATTTGCAAAACTCACACATTTGAATCATAGTTCAAAATCATTTAACACAAATTCTATTTTTATAGTGATATGTGTGAGATAGAAATAAATGTGACTAAGCATGACTAAGCATAAAAATAAAATAATTATTCTAAAATAATTCTAGGACCCATATTTATGAAACAATAAATAGACACGGCTTAGAAATATTGCTAGCATATTTTAAAAACTGTTGGCATGCAAATTAGGATTGCAAACAAAACATACAGTTTAAAATACTGGGTACAAAAGTGATCAAGAAACGCAGCTTGTCTGGTAGCTCGAGATCGTAGTTGGGATGCGGGTCGTCGAACTGAGCGGGCTCGAGGTACTCCTTCTCGAGATCACCAGCTAAACACAACACGAACAGGGATCAGATACTCGGTATGCGACAATTTAAATTCGAATAATTAAATCTAAATTTAAATTACTAGGCTAAACGTGCTCAAAACGTTCTCCGAAAAATTCTACACGACATTCTCGACGAGACGAATTTAACGGAACAATTTTGAGAATATTTTGAGACCAAATAGAGTTCCCCAAAAATCTTTGAAGATTTAGACTACAAGGAACTAAACTAACCACAAATCAATTAACCGTAAATTGATTAACAACCAATTAACTACCCTCATTAGCAATCAACTCCTCAATCTATTGTAGAGAAAAAAAGAATTTAAGAGATATTTCCTCACCACAGCTGGAATCGGAAATCCGGAGACACCAGACGGAGATCGGAAGTCGACGCAGAGATCGGAGTACTGGAATCGACAGAGGCAGACAAAAATCGGATCGGAGCGTCGGTGTTGGGCGTCGAGAGCAACGGGATCGGCGCTAGCGGTTGACGGCGACGGACGGGTTGGCAATGGGGCAAATCGGGCGACGCGGAGCCGGGGTCATGGTTGACGGGGACGCGCGACTTCGCGAGCGGGCGGTTGACACGGAGTCGGTGACGCGGACCAGAGCGACGCGTTGGAGTCGACGGAGCGCGGGAGTGATCGATGCGACGACGGGTCAACGGGGTCGCGGAAGCGGTCACGCGGCGCAACGCGTGGAGGCGAGGACGGCGACGAGGTTGCGGCGGGCGATGAGCGGCAGAGCAGTTCCTCTCGCTGCTCTCTAGATTTTGGAAGAGGGAAAGGAAAATGGGGATTGAGAAAAGGGGTAAGAAGGAAGGGGGTATTTATTTATAGTAGGGATCAATTTAAGGGTTGAAGCAAAAATTAATTTCAGTCCAATAAAAAGCCCACTATTCTGGCGCAGGAAAATATCAAAAGGGGAATTTTGAAATTGAATGGAACGAATTTCGGGATAAACTTCTCCTCGATTAATTTGAAAATTTCAAAATGTTACAGACTCCCCCCTTACAGGATCTCGTCCTCGAGATAAAAAAGCGGGCTCGAACAGGTAGGGAAACTCCTTCCTTAGATTCTCTTCCTTCTCCCAGGTAACCTCTCGCTCGCTGTGGTTGCTCCATTAGACCTTGAAAAGCTTGATCTTGGACCTTCTCGTCTCCTTGAATGACTTATCAAGAATCTTCACAGGGTACTCCAGGTACTCGAGTGTGTCCTAAATATCCAAAGCATCGGGGACAACTTACTCCTTCAGCACTCGAAGACACTTCTTCAAGTGAGAGACGTGAAACACAGAATACACACCCGCTAACTCTGATGGCAACTCCAACCTATAAGCAAGCTCACCGATCTTTTTTAGAATTTGGAAAGGACCAACAAACCTCGGAGCCAACTTCCCTCGGACATAAAAGCGACGCGTGCTATGGAGAGGTGACATCTTGAGATACATCCAATCATCAACCTCGAAAGAAAGGGGTCTCCTTCTCTTATCCGCATAACTCTTCTGACGGTTCTGAGCAACCCGTAAATGCTCTTTGATCTTCTCAACCTTCTCTTCTGCAGCTTTAATGGGATCAGAACCGAAGAAAGACCTCTCACCAACCTCTGACCACATGAGCGGGGTACGGCATCTCCTACCATACAACACCTCAAAAGGTGACATCCTCAAACTGGCTAAAAGCTGTTGTTATAAGAGAACTCCGTAAAAGAAAGACTGTCCTCTCAGCTCTGCCTATAGGTGCTCACACAAGCTCTCAACATATCTTCTAGAATCTGGTTCACACGCTCCGTCTGACCATCTGTCTGAGGATGACCGTACACCAGGTGTGTACCCATAGCCTCATGCAAGCTCTTCTAGAATCTCGCTGTAAACTAAGACTCGCGATCTGACAGAATGCTCCTTGGCGCACCATACAACCTCACGATGTGATCAATGTACAACTTGACCAACTGATCAACCGAGTACCTGTCGCTCACAGGGATGAAATGAGCAGTCTTCGTCAAACGATCCACCACCACCAAGATAGCATTATGATGGCGAGACGTCATCGGCAAACCTGTAATGAAATCCATACTGATGTCATCCCACTTTCAAAGAAGAGATCGACAATGGCTTCAACAATCCAGCCGATCTCTGATGCTCAGCCTTAACTCACCGGTAAACATCACACAAGGCAACATACTCAGCAATGTCTGCCTTCATGCCAACCCACCAGAAACGAGTCCTCAGATCTTCGAACATCTTGGTGCAGCCTGGATGGATAGAATACCTTGAATCATGAGCCTATCTCAGAATGGCATCTCGCAACTCTGGCAGTCTCGAACACAGATACGGTCCTCAAACCATAAAGCTTCCTGCTGATCAACACGAAAACCAGGTGCTTTGCCTTTTCTCATCTTCTTCAAGATCAACTGAATCTCTCGATCACGCTTCTGAGCTGATTTGATCTCCTCAATCAACAACGGCTGCAACCTGAGCTCGTGCAAGAAACCCTGAGGAATAATCTCAACTCCCAAACTGGTCAGATCTGCAAGAATCTCCGACTACCTTGACATCAAAGAAGAACAATAAGCTTTGCGACTCAAAGCATCGGCTACCACATTGGCTTTACCTGAGTGATAGTTGATGCTAAGATCATAATCCTTAATCAACTCAAGTCACCTCCTCTGCCTCATGTCCAGCTCTACCTGGGTGAAAATATATTTAAGACTCTTGTCGTCGGTGTAGATCTCACATCTGTTGTCGATCAGATAATGCCTCCAAATCTTCAAAGCATAGACAACAGCCGCTAACTCTAGATCATGCATCAAATAGTTCAACTCATGCTTCTTCAACTGCCTCGAAGCATAGCAAACCACTTTCTTGTTCTGCATCAGCACACAACCCAAACCCTGACGACAAGCGTCATAGAAGACCTGAAAATCCTGGTGAATATCTAACAAGGTCAAAACAGGTGCAGATGTCAACCTCGTCTTCAGCTCCTGAAAACTTCTCTCACAAGCATCTGACCAAACAAACGGCACCCCCAACTGAGTCAACTCGATCATAAGCTTAGCTATCCTGGAGAAGTTCTTAATGAATCGGCGATAGTAACCTGCCAATCCAACAAAACTCCTCACCTCAGAGACTGACCACGGAGACTCCCACTCTACAATAGCCTTGACCTTCTCGGGATCAACGGCAACTCCCTCAGCTGTGACAACATGACCCAAAAAAGCAACTTTTTCAAGTCAAAACTTGCACTTGCTGAACTTGGCATATAGCTGATGAGACTTCAACCTCTTAAGCACAACTCTCAGATGCTGCTCATGCTCTTTCGCTGACTTGGAGTAGACGAGGATATCAACAATGAAAACCACCACGAACTTATCCAACTCAGCCATGAACACCTTGTTCATCATGTTTATGAAGTAGACAGATGCATTAGTGAGTCCAAAAGAAACGACCAAGAACTCATAAGACCCATACCTCGTCACGAAGACGAATCTTCATCTGGTGATACCCCGATCTCAAATCAATCGAGGAAAAGAACTTCGCACCCTTCAACTGATCAAACAAATCATCGATCTTTGGCAAAGGGTACTTGTTCTTTATCATAACCTCATTCAAAAAACAGTAGTCAACGCACATACGCATTGACCCATTCTTCTTTCTCACAAAAAGCACTGGGGCTCCCCATAAGAAGCACTCGGCCGAATGAACCATTTACTCAAGAGCTCATCGATGTGCTCCTTAAGTAAAGCAAGCTCATCGAAAGACATCCGGTACAGCCGCTTGGCAATCGACGTAGTACTAGGAAGCAGATCGATTACGAACTTAACATCTCGATCCGAGCAACTCATCTGAAAACACCTCCGAAAACTCACGAACAACAAGAATCTGCTCCAAAGACAACTTCTGCAAGCTGCAAACTGAAGGTGAAACTCTGGACGCTCTACGGGCACACTCTACACGAACATCATGGTGGTTAACCAACGACACAACCCTGTCAGCAGAGGTGATGACTCCTTTGTGCCTCGCTAGCCAATCCATCTTTAAGATGACATCAATATCACGCGAGAGAAAGACGATGAGATCGGCTAGGAAGACCACACCCTCAATTAAGATCCGAACACCTCTACACTCAACACGACTCTTATAGACTTCAAGAGGTGAAGTGGTAAGTGTAAGAATAGCTAAGAGTGAGGTAGTGAGACTATGTGTAGTCGCAAACGCCAACGACACAAACGAGTAAGTAGCCCTTGAATCGAACAAAACCGTCGTTAAGTGAGAGTGAACCAAGAACTCACCAACAACGATGTCAAGTGCCTCCTGAGCCTCCTCCACAGCGATGTGGTTCAGGCGGCGCGGAGTCGGCGTCACGGTTGACAGCGATGCACGACTTCGCGAGCGGGCGGTTGACGCGGAGTCGGTGACGTGGACCGGAGCGACGCGCTGGAGTCAACGGAGCGCGGGAGCAATCGACGTCAACGGGGTCGCGGAAGCGGTCACGCGGCGTGACGTGTGGAGGCGAGGACGGCGACGGTGTCGCGGCGGTGGATTTTGAAAGAGGGAAAGGAAAATGGGGATTGGAGAGAAGGATAAGAAGGAAGAGGGTATTTATAGGAGAGATCAATTTAAGGGTTGGAGCAAAAATTAATTTCAGCTCAATAAAAACCCCACAAGCTAAAATTATTTCGGCGCAGGAAAATATAAAAAGGGGAATTTCGAAATTGAATGGAATGAATTTCGGGATAAACTTCTCCTCGATTAATTTGAAAATTCCGGGATGTTACATTGGCTTTAGGAGGCAGCAGGATTCCTACGTTCTTTGAAAATTGTAACTGCAAACTAAATGTCTTCTAGATCGTCATAATGAAAATATTAGTGCATATTTGATCTTGTATCATTTGACTGGAGAGTCACCTAGGCAAGTTTGAGCCGGGGATTCACCAGGTGCTGAACGCGATTTTGTTTTGAGTATATTATTGGGAAGTTTTATATCCATTCTGTGTCAGGGAAAAAGTTACTTGGAACACGAGGATAGAGGGCCGGATTAAACATTGGTATACTGCACATCAATAACGAGTAGTAAGATCTTGGATAGTTGTATCTGATTCCATGATTTAAATGCCCTTGAATGGGAAAAAGATGCTACTGTGACAACGTACTATGAAACTAAAAAAAACTAGACCGATTGATTTGTTAGTTTTGTGATGCTTGCGAAACACACTGTTAGGCAATACAACTCTTTTTCTTGAAGCATAAAAGAGCTATAGTAATCAGTAACCTTGCATCTGCATGTTTGTATTGAACTCTGGCGTCTCTTATAGGCCTATTGAGGACTGTATCCGCTAACATATCATATCAAAATTATATTGAGGCATTCATTAATCATTACTTCATTAGTTATATAAGAAACACAGGCAATTCCTTATATGATTAGTCGAGAAATCTGATTTGCTTCAAAGGAGAACTGAGACAGTCTGGGTCATGGCCATTGCATTGAACTTAATGCGTATGAGCCTGTCTGCTAGCTTGAATGTTGAAATGTTTGAAAGACAGATTTTGTTTCTTTTTTCTTTTGGACATGACATGTAGTCTATATATCATCCAATACTGGAGCTTGTCATCATTCTGAATTCTTATTGTTTACGTGCTATAAAATACTCTTATAATGTTACTTTGTACTCCTAGATGAGTAGGAGTAGATAAATTCCTCTAATATTCCTCTTACGCATTGAAAATTTTCGAAATTCAATCTAGCATAACCTTGTTGACGATTAGGTTGCCATAAACGATTCTATATCGTAATCTTTGTTTCCCTTAGGGATAGTACTTGCATTGTTTTTTGTATTATGATGTAATTTTCATTGCATGCAACAACACATGGGCATTAGACTGTATAGACTGTGTTATTAATGGTGTGAACAATTACAGTGCAAATAGTTTAAACATGGTGGTATGGACTGCTAAGTTGTTTTCCACCGTAGCGTAGCACGGGCATTGGACTAATTATATTACAATGTATCTGTGGAATGATCCATGAAGGATAACTAATTGATCCCTGAAGGATTTTGGCTAATGCCTAAGTAACAAAGAAAGTTGCAATTAATTAAAGCTCGTAGCTTTATGATGCATGACTAGAAGTTATATGCAAATACAAATATATGAAAGCATCACTCCTACCAAGTGTTCTGGAAGAAAAAAATGGATAAATGTCTAGAAGACTAAATAATGTGAGTATTGTATCTTTCACTCATTATGTTCCTACCTAAAATTTTTCTTAAACATATTTTATATGGTAAGGGATCAAAAGACAATGATATATATTATTGTCATCAGGGGGAGTATGTGATATAATTTCATTTTGGATAGACTTCAAGTATTCGAAATGCCCATAAGGTAATATAAAACTTAATTGGAGTTATTTAAAATAATCTCGAAGATATTTGTTGTACTCATGTGTGTTTTCCAGAACTATTATCACATAAGGTTTTAATGAGACAACAAAGTGTAAATGTAATTTATGATAGCAAAACACTCTTTTCTCCATTCCTTTTTTCCCAATAGGTTTTTGAAAGGAGTTTTTAATGAGGTATGTGCATATCACACTATATTTCTGAGGAATCAGCATGAAACATTTGAAAGATGCTGGACTCAGGGGGAGAGTATCCCCAAATAATATATCATAATTTGGGTCTTGAAGATCATGAATCTTAGAATCTTGAAGATATATCGTCAGTTGTACCCTTTTTCTTAGTGAGGTTTCTCGAAGTTTCTCACATAAGATTTTTAATGAGCCAACAGATATAATACATTAAATGACAACAATATGCTTTTTCTCTATATTTTTCTACTAGGTTTTTTTTTAGTTTTAAGGCATGAGTTGATCATAATATTCCCCTAAGGGGGAGTGTTAAGACTCTTTTAAGCGAGATATTATGGACAAATACCAAAGGTCATTAGACTATACCAAAAGTCATTGAACCATATCAAAGGTCATTAAACCATATCAAAGGTCATATGATCATACCAAGAGTCTACTACTCATTCTATAAATAGAGATCATTTTATACTCATACGAGGATGATGAGAAATGAGAAAAATGCCAAAAGCTACACCTATATGTGTTCATATGTCAATCTTTGAGATGGTGAAAAGGCATCGATTCTACGAACATCTTGTCACGCCTCTTTCTTGGGATCGGGTATGAGAATAGATCCCCATGGATCCATGATGAAAACTATTCTTTAACACAGGTTAAAAAAAAAAGCATGTTTATCCATGTCTACAGATGGCCAACCGGACAGCCAGCACAGCTGCACAGGCTGACAGGCACCATTGAGGTTAGGCCAATTTCCACAGGCCCAGCGCGACATGTTTAGGGAGCCCCGAGCCGAGCCATGACCACCCATGGGTTACACTGCCAGCCCAAGCACGACACGAATGGGAGATAACCTTGTCGGCGGTCTGCTAGACACTGTAAACCATGGAGAAAGTGACCCAGTAGTGTTGAAATTGGGGGAAAAAATGTGGCAAAAATAATATTCAACAACATTTTTTTATTGGGAAAACATAGAGAAAGTGATGCAATAGTGCAGAAATATCAATGACACAGTTAAGTTGCTTTCTCGCAATTGATTGAAAGTTGTCGCACGTTACATTGCCGGAAAGTGATTATGATAGTACAGAATAATATGAACCAGGTAACCCAAAAGAAAATTTTTCCAGTGCTACTTCTGACAATAATAATGTGACAAATTGCAGGGAATCAGCACTCAGAGAACGTGTTCCATCCCTTAACCATTGTAAATTAAATCACCAAAACAAAATCATTAGTACCTTGTGTGAAAACTACAATAACACAAGTACTGTGAAATCCAAATTGACCCATTCTTCACCTGCGCTGCATAATTGTGCCCTCCAAGCTCTTTCGTTAACTATACATCTATAAAAAAAAATGTGCTCATGTGACGAGATCATCAACCTCAGAATTGAACACAAAGCTGGGAAATGTGGTTGTTATGTCCCTGCAATATCATGATAAGGAAATAGCATGTATTTAGATTCCTGCAAATAAAAATTCAACAAAGCATGAAGCAAAAGGTTTAAAAGATGGGACATCGTTCATGTGTGCATGTGCATTAGTTGTGGGCACACTGCCCGAATCAACATTGTCCTAAGGACACCGTAAATCTGTGTTTTTATTTTAGGACACCACTATTCCCTCCTTTTTCGATGCGAAATGACATCCCTACACTGAGTGATTCACTCAAATCAACCCTAACCGGACCGACCCTGAACTGGACTCTTTCACCATTGCCGCACATCTGATCTGCCTCACCAAGTTAATCACTCAGGGACATGGATGACGTTTCCCCATTGAAAAAGGAGGGAAAGGTCTCCACGGTGTCCTCAGAATAAAAACAAAATTTACTGTGTCCTTAGGACAATATTGACTAGGACGGTATGACCACGACCAATGCACACATGGACGATGTCTCACAGCCAAATTTATAAAAACATCATGTCTCTAGAGGAAGGGTTCCAGATGCAGAAGTCTTTGAACAGTAGATTCATAACCTGTACTGGCAAACAAAATCTAATTGTCAAGCTATGCAGCATCTTAGCTAGACCCTCCTTTCCCCCTCTAACTTGACATCAAGCTCCCAGCTCTCTTTTTCTTTAGATGATGGAAAAAAAGGCATCGTACTCCATCCGTCCCCTTTTACTTGTCGTTTTAAATGTGGGCACGGAGATTAAAGATGGTGAAAAAGGTGAGATGTGCTGAAAACGAGAAAGAGAGAGATAGAGATAGGGATGTATTGAGAATAGAGAAAGGTGTATTAGGAAGCGAGAATGACAAGTAAAAGGGAAAAACATGTAAACTCTAGGATGACAAGTAATTGGGGACGGAGGGAGTAGATTATTTCAAATATTTTGTTGGAATAGGCATTAATCAAGCTTCAATGATGTGCCATAGTTTTATCTAGGCATGAGACAGAGAGTTTCTGCAAACTTCAGAATTTCTAGTTTTCTATCAAACATTCAAACTCACTTGAGGTAAGGCAGAGTCATTATCTTCATCAACGAAGGATTTCTTTTGACAAAATTCTCCCACTCTGTTCTATCTATTTTCCCATCCTGATTTGCATCAGCATCCGAAAATGTCTGTGGTCAATATGTAATTCACCATAAGTCTTAAATGCATTATATGGTCAAGGAACTATATACAACTCACGAAAAGTTGGAAACCTTGTCCAGGATTGTCTCAATTATCTCGTCAGATAATCTCATTTCTGACTCACCAAGAAGAGCAATTAACATCTGTTTTACCTGAACAGGAGGATTACAATACAAATTTTAGTTACACAATAAAGACAGCACACTTCTTTATTTTAGCAGTACATAAGCATGCATGCCACTGGATTATCAAGTAGAAATCAAACTTCAGAAAATGTGAGAAGTAGCATAGATAGCAAGAGATCCAGAAGTTACCTCGTTCCGTTCAATAAATCCTGTACTATCCATATCATAGAGCTTGAAGGAAACTGTCAGGTAATTCAGATTTTGGTAATCTAGCACATGACAGAAGAAATACGAGATAAAAATAAGAAAAGTATAAAAACGTACAATCAATTTTCTCTTCCATCGGGATGTTTGGATGGAATACATGTAAAGCTCGAACAAAGTCACCAAAATCAATGACTCCTCTTTTCTTAACGTCAAAAAGGTCAAATATCTGCAAAGTTCATTCATATGAATTTACTTTATGGCAACAGCATTACGCCTGAAAGCACGGCACAGTGGGTATTAAACTGGTTGGGAAAGTAATAGGTACCCGATTGGCAAAGAGATTTTCCTTCCTTTGGTTTTTGAATAATGCAAGCTGGAATTCTTCCTGTACATAAAAATGTTGGCCAAGGTTTAACCTAAGTTTTCATGCCGACAAATTTTGATAACGATGGCATCACATTGATAGTTCATGATCTGTATGATACATCATGAAAAAAAAAGGGCAGCCCGGTGAACGTAATTCCGGCTTACGCCGGGTCCAGAAGAAGGGATATTGATCTTGATGGATACAAGTAACACATGGACAAAGGCATTGCAGAATAAGGTTCAAGGCTGAACCAGAGTCAGAGACCATGCGTAGGATTACAAGGCTCAATTTCTAGCTCAACAATCAACAAAGAAATCAAAACAAAAAAAAAACACACCTGATGTGCTCGATTTATGCTCATATACATCAAAGTACAGAAATGATGAGAACAATAGAGCTGTCGTAGGAAACATACCTTGTTGATCAGACCATCATCGATCACAGAACCGCTTATGCTCTTGAACAGCTCAAATAGAGCCTCAACTTCACTGACGCTGACTACATAAACAAAACAAATGCACAAAACTAAGCAAGATCTAGTCTCATCGGTGAACATATCACATACAGCACAAGGATCATTTGATGCGGCATTTGTGCAGTGTTATGTAAATAAGGTTTAATTCAGGCATATCAAACGATGGATTTCTCGGAAGTGACTAGAAGGTCCTAAAGTAGTGGAGTACCCTATATCGACAGACAAATGAGCAGTTGGCATTTTAATCCATCCCTACAACCATGCAAAAAAAGAGAACAGCAGACTCGAGAAAGGGGCGTAGGCTCGCGAGCAGCTCGGATCAACGAACTCACAGGCTGTCTGGGAGGCGAGTTGCACGGGGTCCTCGTAGCCAGGGTGCTGCCGCTTAACGGTGGACTGGAAGCACCCCATCGCCGCACCGCGCCGAGCCGATTCGGAGGAGAACCCGAACGACGCAACCAACCAGCCAGCCAAATCCTCTAGCCCCGCCGCGAGCAACCGCGCATCGCCAGGCACCTCTCCCCTCAACCCCGCCCAGCTACCTCAACAACAACAACATAAAGGCCGCCGCAACGCCGTCACCTCGAAATGGGGCCCGCCCTCGTAGCGGCCTTCGCCCCTTCGCCGCGCGGAGGTGAGCAGCAGCAGAGGAGCGGCGGCGACGGCGTGGCAGGGTCACGGGCGCGGGCGGGCGGATCTGGCTCGGCGCGGGGCGGCAGGAGAGGAGAGCGGACGTCCGGCGGCGCCTGGCTGGTTCTGGGAGGCGGAGAGACCGGTAGTGAAGGCGGGGGAAAGGGAGGCGACGGCGATTGGTGGGAGGGGAGCGGGATGGAAGGTGAGAAGACGCGCTCTCGCGCCGGTCAAGCACGTGTGTCGGAGCGCAGGCGCTGCCAAGCCGGACCAGACCGAGGCGAGACAGAGGGCCGAGCGTCACGTCGGGCAGGCCGCGGCCTCTCTGCCTCTCTCACAGTCTCGGTCCGTTCGGGCTCGGGCATGTGCGCGTCCATTTCAACGCTTCTCGGGTTGGAAAACGGCCAAAACGTGCGGCGGAAAAGGCAGCCGGCAACGGGACGCACGCCCTGGGAGGCCGTTGGAGAGCTTCTAGAATAAGCAGCGCAGGGAAGCAACAGCGCACCGGCTGCTATTCTCGGTCGCGGCCGGCGCTGTCCGGGCCCCCCGAAACAAAACAACGGCAGGGAGGGTGGGCGGTGCGCGCGCCCCAACCTGGAAGGTCTCGTCGTCCCGACGGCAGTCGCACCTGGCCGGCGGCGACGCCGAGGACCACTCGGATTCTGCTCGGTTATCCTCCGGATTTTTTCCTCTTGTTGAAAAAAAGAAGGGTTCTGTGGAATTATTCGGTTCTGACTTCCTTTTTGAATCCTCGAAAATTGTTCTGACTCCACCGGCCGCGCACGGCGCGTTGCGGCGGCCACTTAGACGACATCATCGATGCCGAGAAGATATCGTTTGATTTGATCAGCATCCCTGCGATCCTATCGTGAACTCATGCGGCTGTGCGTTGCCGCAGATTAGCATACTGAGATTACTTGGATATTATACTTGCAATTATTGCACTTTTTTTAAATAACAATTATTGCACTTGACCGAGACAGATTGATGTGAGATAAACCGTGTTTTTTTAAGCCAGAACAAAGGTTGATGCCTCTTGAGCAGAGTTCAAAGAGGTCGATGATCGAATCAGCGGCTCATTTCTCACAGTCCACAAGTATGCATGGCACCGTAAAAACTCGAATTGATATGTTTTAAAATTTATAAAGTCGCGAGGATTGGCGGATGGAATCAAACTGTTCAAAGTTGCTCTCTTCAGTTCGTCTCTTATTTTTTTCAGATCTCGATTTATTAGTGCAATGAGTGACCACAGTTGGCCCTTATGAAAGTTCAACGATTGAGCCCGTTTAAAATTGAACTGGATCGATTGCATGCAAACAAGGCCTTTTGTACTGGGCCTTCATGGGTCAACCACCACACATGTCAGCTGGGCCCGGCGGAAGGGGCAACGTCGCATTCCCCGGCCCGGGATGTGCCACCTAATCTAGGGGCTACGGCCGCCAGGACGGCAGCACCCCCAGGCCCCAGCAGCCGGCCGAACCCCCTGCTGGGTCCCGCCGAACAGCAACGCTCCACACCCGCCACTCAAAAAGGAGCCGTTATCCCCTCCACGTGTCGTGCATCGCGACTCCCACCGCCCCGCCGCACCGTGCCAACCCCCGCGGTCTCCCCGCCCCGCCCGGCGTCCACATCACCCGGCAGCGCATCGCGCGGGCTCCAAGTCCCAACCCTCCTCCCTCCCCCGCTTCGTCGCTTTCCCGGCGACGCCGCGACCGCGACCAAGAGAATTCTATATTCGTTAGTTAGAGCTTCGCGACCCTGAGACTGTGTCCTGGTGGGTTAGTTGGTTGGTCGCTGCTTGGTTCTTCTTCTCTCAGAATCACCATTTTCGGAAGGTCTTGCTCCGGGGTACAGAAGCGGCTTGCTGATGGAGGAGAGGTACGAGGCGCTCAAGGAGCTGGGCGCCGGCAACTTCGGCGTGGCGAGGCTGGTCAGGGACAAGCGGACCAAGGAGCTCGTCGCCGTCAAGTACATCGAGAGGGGAAAGAAGGTACCACGCCGCTTCGAGCTTCGTTATGTTTCCGTTTCGAGTTTTTTTTTTTTTTGGGTACTTGTTAGAGGCGCAGAGTGTGTTGTGCTTTGGTCGTTTCAGTTCAGTATCGGGCTCTGACGAGAGGTCGTCTGGTACTGCTCGGATAGTCTGATGACTTGCGTATATGCAGATCGATGAGAATGTGCAGAGAGAGATTATCAATCACCGGTCGCTCCAGCATCCTAACATCGTACGGTTCAAGGAGGTAATTCAGAAAATCTTTAACTCATCTTTTGTTCGAGTGCATCACTGACTGTTATTGCTGATTCAATTGAATCGATGAAATCTGATGGTTGATTCCTATTCGTCAGCTGTCATTTTACAGCGGTATCAGAAAATCCCTCCTAAACGTCGTTTTCAAAGGGGAAAATTCATTCCTATCCTGTGACTACAAACCAGTTTTAACTATGCAAAGCAACTTATTATCTATAAATCAAACTGCAATTACTTTCTCACAACCTTGGCTTGTTTTGCGTTAACTGGGATCAGGTCTGTTTGACACCGACGCACCTCGCTATTGTCATGGAATATGCTGCTGGTGGAGAACTCTTCGAAAAAATTTGCACGGCAGGGCGATTCAGTGAAGATGAGGTAGGTTTCGTTTGAACCCGTTATATTAGTTGCATAATCATCTCTGATGAGTGACAAATAATATGCATTTTTTATATCTGTTAATGTCAATAGTCTAGGTACTTTTTTCAGCAGTTAATATCAGGGGTCAGCTACTGCCATTCAATGGTATGTATCACTTTCTTTTTTCTTTTTTGGGGCAGATTTCATGATTAGTAGAATTCGACTGTTAATATACTGTTTTGTAGGAAATTTGTCACCGTGACCTCAAACTTGAGAACACCCTTCTAGATGGAAGCCCGACACCTCAGGTCAAAATTTGTGACTTTGGTTACTCGAAGGTGATATATTTGGATACTGGTTCAGTTTTATATCTCAATGTCACCAGTTATGGTCTTACAGAATTCTGTTCGTGTCACAAGTTTTGAAGTATGTTTTGGTTTTCAGTCTGCTTTGCTTCACTCGTTACCAAAATCAACTGTTGGCACTCCAGCATACATAGCTCCTGAGGTACTTTCAAGAAAAGAGTATGACGGCAAGGTCAGTTTGAAAATATTCAGCTCTTCATTTATTTTATATTTACGTAATTTGGCAACTGGAAAGTGATAACTTTGTTATTACTTTTCCACTACCTATACTAGCACTCATATAGATAAATGGATCTGTATATACCATAACTGACATAAAGGAAACTGCAACAACATTTTATCATTGAAAAACAACCGTAGTCCTTCTAGGGTCATTGACAGGTAAAATGCATCTGTGAAAGTAATGACAGCTGAGAGTTTTATTTTGAACAGACTAGCACTGGACTTTCTTTTCTAGCACCGTGGCATCACAATATTTTAGCATTTTTAGATAAGATTGCTAATTTGGTACAGAAAATCCTTGCATTCAAGACAAACAAGATTACGAATTTTATACTTCTAGGGAGGGATTCATGCACAGATTTTACTTATCTAGGTAGCAGATGTTTGGTCATGTGGCGTGACATTGTACGTGATGCTTGTTGGATCATATCCATTTGAAGATCCTGAGGATCCAAGGAACTTCCGCAAAACAATCAGTGTAATCATTCAGTTCATCCTCCTCCGCCTATTTTTGGCCTTACAACTTGCGTCATTGCTTGTTTGGTGAATCTCTGAAAGTCCTGCAAATATCTGCCTCGTGTCTGACAGAGAATTCTTGGCGTGCAATACTCCATCCCGGACTATGTGAGGGTATCTTCAGACTGCAGACGCCTCCTGTCTCAGATTTTTGTTGCCGATCCTTCGAAGGTACTTCCCCTTTCTGTTCAGTAACTCCAAAGTTAGCCTGTATTTTTAGACTATTCCAGAAGGTAAGCACTTCTGGTTCCAGATTGTGCTTAACATTATGACTGACAGACATCCTGTAATCTTGTACCTGAATTACTGTACATTGTGACTGACAAAATGACTCCTGGTAAAACTTGTTCTTTCCTGAAGAGGATCACCATCCCGGAAATAAAGCAGCACCCCTGGTTCCTTCAGAATCTGCCGCGGGAGATATCAGAGAGGGAGAAGGCGAGCTTGAAGGACAAGGAGGCCGCTGCGCCGACACAGTCCGTCGACGAGATCATGCGGATCGTCCAGGAGGCCAAGACCCCAGGCGACATGTCCAACGTTGACCCGGCGCTGCTCGCCGAGATGGCCGAGCTGGAGAGCGAGGAGGAGGACGCGGAACCTGGCGATACCTACTGACCAGCTCTTGCGTACAAGCTCGGCGGCACATTCCGTGTCTCAGGTCCTCCGTGCCGGAGTCGTTGACATGATCTGGACCGCTGGACGTGATTTGCCGGCAACAATAAGGAAATCAAGTTTACATCCATGCAAAAATTGTGTTCTGTTGAGATGGTGATGTCGACGAACTGCATCTGTGCATTGCGCTGATATTACCGTGCAGTGGTAAATAAAGAGAAATATTATTGGGTTGTGTGTTATTTGCTAATCGTCATCCACATTGTTCCACAGTGCATTGCTCCTACCATTTAACATCCTTTTGTGCCACCAGGCACCAAATAATAAGGGTGGTAAAGAAAATCAAAACTTAATTTTTGTTCTACTCTCTCCATCCTAAAAATGTCTTTTTAGATTTTTAAACTTCAACCTTTGACTATTCGTTTTATTCAAAAATTTTGTGAAAAATATTATTTATTTTGCTATGAAATGATTTATTATTAGTACTACGGTAAGCTTAACTCGTTTTTTTTTGTATTTTCATTGAATAAAATGAATGATTAAATGATGATTTTAAAAAGTCAAAAACATTACTTATTTTATAACGGATGGAGTACTTACTTGTGGGGTATTATTCTGCTACCTGTTGAAATTCTATGATACTATATTGCAATCCCAATGAAATTGTGTGCTCTAAATTAAGGGTGCATTTGGTGATCAAGGTATGACATTAACAAATTTCGTACGTATAAAAATAAAAGTAGACTGTGCTATCCTTCAGACCAAGTCAACAAAAGATAGATGTCCTTTTGGATCATATCACCATGCAATTAATAATGATGTGTCAAATTTAACTTTGACAAAAAAATTAATGGTGAATCGTAACTTTTGACAATTGACTTCAAATAAAGGACGAAGAAGAAACAGGGAAGAACAGAACATGAATAGGTTTCTAGTTGAAGTAGGAAGATATTTCACAATAACGTGTTCTTATCTTTCGCAGTTCTCTTAATCCGAATATTATCTGTGTTGCAGTTTTCTATTCTCCGATCATGCGGGGCTTCTGTTTTGCCGTAACTAGACTTCGTAACCGTGCACACTCTGATATCATATTTGAGGGAATTTCTACTTTTTATAAAGAGACAATTTGTAGCCTATCTTGAAATTCATCTTTCCTTTTAAGGCCTAAGCGAGATTTCATATGTAGATAGCTCCCGGCTGCTCTACGGTAATCAGAAACTCTCTTCATAATAAGGTGTGAAAATAGAATGAAGAATGCTCTATCGGAGGAGATAGAGTCAAATAAAATTTCGGTTGGATGCTCCCGCTCCATATTTGCCGAGAATACCATGTTCCCTGTCAAAGCGATCACACTGTACAGCAAACAGGACTCCCTAGGCAAGGCCATTGCTTTTTTTTTAGATAATGGAGGCCATTGGTGATGTAGCGATAGCTAAGGATTGGTGAAACTTCATGATGCCTGCCTTTAGCAGGGCTCTCGATCTGTAAGGCCGCTTTTGAAACTATTTCCGTTTCCTAGCGAAATTAAACTGATCTTTTTAAAAAATTTGTATGATTCCTGTGAAAAATCTTTTGTATGATTCCTGTGAAAAATCTTGTGTTGAGCCCTAATGTCGCTCGACAAACTAGCAGCCTCTGGCAGTGTCCTATGGTTTCAGAAACATTCCGGTCCTATGGTTTCGGAAACATTCCGGGTGATTTTACAATCGTCTTTCGTCCTTATTTGACTACATAATCTTGCAGTTAACAGCCACTGATGAAAATGTAAGTATAGTGTCCATCAATGTGCACAGCAACCCAACTCTCCCAAAGAGGTGCCTGAGCATGCTTTCTGAATGTCAAAAATCCAGTATGAAGCATTCTGGAAAATCAAAAAGCAAGCAAGCAAGAAAGGAATAAGCCTAGATGACTCCTCAACTGAGGCTGGGTGCACTTCACATCAACTTTTAAAATCAGATATTTAACTTCTTAAACTATTAAAAACCATCTAAATTATTTCTCAGACGGTTTTACTATTCATGATCCTACATATGAGTTAAATAGAACTATTTCACCCCTCAACTATCATTGATGTCTAATTCACCCCCTCCAAAGTTTAAAAATCAGAATTTTAACCTCTCCGTATTGAAATTTGTCTATATAACTCCTTAAAATATTTCAACCTTTAAGGGTTATATAAACAGTTTAAAATATTTTAGAGATCAAAAAGTTTGATTTTTAAAGTTTAGAGAGTGAATTAGACCATTATTAATAGTTGAAAAGGTGAAACATACTTACTCTGTACTGATACGCAGGACCATAAAAAATAAAACCGGCTTTAAAACCGTCTGAGAGAATGATTTAGATGGTTTTCAATAGTTTGAGAGTTATACTGTTGGGGAGTAAGTTGCATCCACCTCGTAGTTGAAGAGTCGTCTAGACTTTTCCCAACCAAGAAAACATACGGAACCAAAATCAAGAAGTAGAGTTGGTGCCATTCCAACTAATGCTGTGTTGCTTCGAACAATGCAGCTCATAAGTTCCTAACACAACAGGTACTTCCACTGTCTACAGCTAAGCACTTCTAATTTAAACCACCTTATCTGTATCCTTACACCAATAAATCCTCTGCCCCAAACCCCTTGTTCAATTACCACCATCTAAACCCGGCACTACTAACATCACAAACAAGTCAACAGCTACTAACTACTATAGTTCCAATATTAAACAGCAGTTAACAACGAACAAGCAAGCACACAGCAAGGAGGAGCACCCGGAGGCAGGAGCTATGGATCAATCCATTGGTTAGTCTTCCATAGCAGGGGATACCCTGGCCTTCTTGTGCGGCAGGTGCTGCTTGCCGAGGAAGGCCTCAAGGAAGAGCTGCTGCGCGTCGAGCATCGTCTGGGTGCGCTTCATCTCGAATTCCATCCGCTCCTTCTCCCTCTGGAGAGATAGCTCCAGCCTGCGCTCTTCCATCCGCACGAACCCCTCCCCGACAGCCCGCAGAGCCGCGGCAACCTCAGACATGGCCTCTGACTCGGTGTCGCCCTGGTTGCTGCTCTTATCGGGCCTCGTCGCGGCCGCCGAGGACGGCCTGGTACGCGAGGCCTTGGGGATGGTGAAGCGTAGCCCGCTCCCGGCCCCGCCGTTGGAGATGAGCCCGTGCAGACTCCTGCTACGGACCGCCTCTTCCTCCGAGGAGGGGGAGGAGACGGGGGAAGGCGGGGCCGCCGGTGGGGAGCGGCCTTTTGTCTTGATCTTAACGATGGCGTTGGGGCTGGGATCGGGCGCGCCGTTCCCGGCGAGAACGTGGAGGAGCTGATAGAAGGGCCACTTAGGCCCCTTGGAGCGGCCGGCGGAGCGCCCCCGCTCGGCGCGGTACCGCTTCCGGAGCTTCTCGATCTTGTGGCGGCACTGCACGCCGGTCTTAGGCGCGGCGGTGGGGAACCTGCCGCAGCGGGAGGTGACGGCGTCGGCGACGTCGTCCCAGTCCGCGGCCCGCAGGTTGCCCTTGCGCAGCATCTCCCACCGGTCGCGGTAGGCCTCGATGAGCGCTAGCGTTTCCTCGTGCGTCCAGCACGGCGGCGGCAGCCTCCGCCCGGAGCCGCCACCTAATCCCCCTCCACCCGACGATGCGGCTGCCGCGGCCGCGGCGGCCGCCGCCGCGACAGGCGCGGCAAGCGGCGGGAGATCGGGCGAGGAGACGGCGTCGTCCCTGGCTAGGTCGGAGGACGAGGAAGACATGGCCTGTCGGCGGCGGCGAAGGCGTCTAGGGTTTGGTGGTGCAGATGGGGAACGGAGGAGGAGCGGAACCGGTCATAATATGGAGGCGGAGGTGGAGGCAGAGGCGGTGCGGTGCGGTGGTGGGCCGCGGGCGTGGGCCGCGCGGTGAAATGACCGGCTGGGGACCGGCACCACCGCTGCGCGGCCGCGTGCGGGGGCGGGCGGAGCGGGGCGGTGGTTCCGCCTAGGGGTTTGTCGTGTAATCGCAGCGCTGCGGCGGATGGGAGGGATGAGGATGAGGCCGCGCCGCATTGTGCGGAGTCCGTTCCGCGGTGGCCGAGTGCCGTGTCGGGTCGGGGTGGGTGGTGGTGGCCGCCCCGCCGCGCCTTTTCCCCCGTCGGTCTCGGCCGCCCGCGCCCTGATTTTTTCCTTCGGATTGGAAACCCAGCGGCGGGCGGGAGCAGGTGCCAGCGGCCACGCCGATCTGATTCGCTGCTTAATTATTCTCCCGCGCGCGCGTGCCGTGCCGGCGGTGGGAGGCAGGTGGGCTGAAGTAATGGCGTTTTTTTTTTTTTGAACCCAAGTAATGGCGTTTGGTGTTTTGGTTGTTGGCCCGCGCCGGCGTCGTGGCCGCAATTGAGAAGAAAGCAAGCCACTGATATGGTTGGAGTGCACTTGCACTTGCTAGTCAGGATGATTAGTCAGGATGATTGCTGAAATTTGCCGTACCGTCTCAAAATGTTCGACGAATAAAATTGACGTTGAAAGTTTGATAAGTTTTGGTATGAGAACATGAATTGAAGTTATATTAAATAATTATGACACATTAAAAGTTTAGGCTTCGTCTTTTTTTTAATTGAACTGATTTCTGTGAAATTTTTATAAAATTTTTGTAAAATTCTTGCGTTCCAAACGAGACCTTAGCAATAAGCAAACAATTACCAATGCTAGAGTGGTAAGTCGAAACTCTGGTGTGACAATTTGGCTGCCAGCCAACAGCACCTCGGTCTTCCTCTCAAAAACTTATATTTGGAATTTGTGCCAATAAATACTATTACCTTTAAAAGTTCTTTAAATTTGACCAGTACTAATAAAAACTTCATAAGATTTTATTGTATAAACTATATGACTTAACACAGAAATGCTTATATTTTATGATGGACAGAGTACTTTTTATAAATTTAATTAACTTTAATCCCATTAGAAATTTTTATTTTACTAAAGTTGATTAAATTTATAAAAAACATTAAATCATGCTTGCCTGAAACTAAAATATAAAGTTATATTGTAACAAGTTAGTACAACTGCAAAGCTAAATGAAGTTATACTTAGACAAGTTAGTACAACTGCAAGCCATCCCAACCCTAAAAATCTAGCGTACCACACGGAGAATTTATGTTGCTAAAATATTTTATGATAATTACTGATACATTACTTTTAAGCACAGTAACTGCTACAGTATTTCAACTTTTGTAAGTGCGGTTGTTTAAGTTGTAGTCACGCTAACTACTACTTCTTTCCTTTCGTTGCTAAATTAATGTCGTTGTTAATTTTTAATATCAATTTTGATTATTCATTTTATTTAAAAAAATTGTAAATGTTATATACTTTATTACAATTTGATTTATCCTTAGATTTATTTGAATCATAACTTAAAATTTTATATATTTTAATTAATTTTTTAAATAAGATAAATATCAAAGTTGATTTCCGAAATCAACAATAACATCAAGGAACAGAAGGAGGACACAAGAACCGAGTCCGATAAGCAAGCAAGTGTCGAGCAGGGTTCAACTTATCTTTTCAACCGCGAAAACCGCCCCGGAGCGGTTTGACAAAAACCGCCCCGGAGCGGTTTGACAAAAACCGTGAAAACCGTTAAAACCGTTCGGTTTTTCGTTCAAAATTCAATTTTTAAATTTTGGGACGGTTTGGACAGTTCGAAAACGGTAAACCGCGCGGTTTTTGTGGTAACCCGCACGGTTTCAGCAGTAAACCGCTCGGTTTTCCTGAAAACCAGTAACAGCGAAAACCGAGCAGTTTTTGCTAAAAACCGCGAGATTTTTGCGGTAAACCGTTTGATTTATTTGAAAACCGAAAAATTAGTGAAAATTAAGAAATTATATTAAAAAGTGCTAGAAAATTGTGCATGACCTATTCTATTTTTTTTTAATATCAATATTCATAATATACTTTATTCACAAATAAAAGACAGTTATTCATTCATAACAAATTCAAAGTTCGAAACACAATAAATCCATATATACATGTTGTTCATTCACAACAAATCCAAAGTCCATACATAGTTTTCGAAGTACATTTTACTTGTGAATTATACTCCAATCAAAATATACATTATCGCACTCTTCACTTAAGAGGAGTTGAATTCCTCTAGTAGCTAACAACTCCGCTTTGAATTCATTTCAAGATTGTACCGTCCAAGCAGTAGTTGTCTCCCATTGCGAGTATAACATGTTATAAAACTCTGAATTTTACCATTGGTGTACCCATGTGGTGGGAGGTTGTGTGCTACGATCACCGTACGGATAATTATAGTACTTATTACCTTGGCTGTATGAGGAATCACTGTCTGGCGCAGAATAGTATGTGCCGTAGTAATGCTGCCTCCCCCCATCGATGTCCTTTGTGACTGTGGAGCACCATGGTCCTCATCCTGTGTAGCATAGGTATCGTCTGTTTCACCTGCAAAAGAAGTGAAGTGTAAGATAAATGAGTCAAAATTGATCGTATGATGCGAAAAATTTGTTACCTGTAAAACAATGAGTTGTGACCGGTGCCTGTGACTCAGGAAACATACTGCCTGGTGGGTCTCCAGATGTAGTCCGAGAGCTGCTATAATCGTGACACCGTACATCAGCCTCTCCATCTTGAATTTATCGAATTCTTTTTTGATGTTTTGCTCGTTAGCATCAAGATACGTGCCATCTATTTTCTTCCCAGTTGGGCTAGGCACGTCCTCACTTGCAAATATCATGACACACGACATAAATATGATAACATATAACGAAACATGTAATACAATAAAATAAAGGTCTCGTACCTCATCTCTGTGTCTCCTTTATAGCACTAATAAAGTATGGACTATCGGCTTTTCTACCAGAGATGGCTTTTGTATGAAAATTTTTTGACCATGCGCGTCCAATGGACGACTTTGCTAGCTTGCTCTTCGCAGTCCATGTTTTGAAGGGGATCGTTGCACTGTTCACCTTTTTACATTTGACGTGAAGTATGTAGAAAACCATAAAATCGACAATTTTATTACAGGTAAAATCCTATGCTGAGATTGAAAGTTGCCTAGAGAGAGTGAATAGGCAACTTAAAATAATTTTTTTTTAAAATAAACTCAACGAACTATCACACTACCGAAGTCTCCGGTAATGTGACGGATACTTCGGTCACCGGACTGTCCGGTAATTTGCCGGACACTTCGGTCAAACATGCACTTTGGACGAAATTTGAATCTAAGCAAGTTTTACCGAGTTCTAGCAAATTCCTCAAAAGACTAGAATATGATCTAGTGAGTAGATCTAAGCAATTAAACAAGCTAGAGACTAGAGAGCAAATAGATCGAAGAAAATCTATGAATATCAACAAGACCAATATAAACTTGCAAGAATGAAAAGTGCACAAGGAGACACAAGATTTTACTCCGAAGTTCGAGTCCACGAAGGAACTCTGTGTCTCCGTTGAGAGGTTCACAAAAACCGGATCTCACTCGATCCTTTCTCTCACTCAACCAACCACAAAGGTGAGGTTAAGTTCTCCATTAGCGAATCCCTTTCAAGAAAGGGTGAACAAACTTCTCGGGACGTCAGCACACAAGTTGGAAGCTTCCGGGCACGTCTAGCCGTCTAGGAGCAAAAGCTTCAAGAGTAACAAACTTGAATCAAAGCTCGACGGTGCCGCAAATGCTCAATGGGAGTGAAAGCACTTCTCTCACAATCTCTAGCTTAAATCTTTCAAGCTTTGGCTTTGGAAGGCAGTCGGGTTGTGTTATTAGAGATCAAGAGTGTGTTATTCAAGAGTGAGTCGCTAGCCCTCTCAAAAGAGGTTGAGGGGATATAAATATCCGGGCTCAAAACGTAGCCGTTGGACCATAATCCGACTGACCGGACAATCTGACACTTTACCGGACACTCTAGTCTACTAGAGTCTCTGGCAACTTGTCGGATACTCCGGTGAGGCCTCTTAAGACTAAGCCACCGGAGTCTCCGGTACTGTGCCGAATACTCTGGTGAGCCCTCTCGGGTGCGGGTTGCTAGGCCACCCGAGTCTTCGGCACTTTGCCGGACACTCCAATGAGCCTTTTCAGGTAAAGCCAGTAAGCTTTATCGGAGACTCCGGCAATGTGCCGGATACTTCGGTAAGAAGTCTCGGGTTAGGTCAAGATTTGAACATTTTTGGCACTTTGAGACCTCAATTTGAGTCTCACTTGATAGTACGGCATACCTAAACTCAAGACATGATAAAAACTAGTATTTTTTCACAACAAAAGGCTCTGTGACTTGATCAAAAAAATTGGTGAGTCTTCTTTTTCTTTCAATATTCTTTTCTTCTTTTTGAAATTTCTCGGCTGTCAATGCACTTAACAAATGTCATTAGCTCTTTAAATGGTTCGTCATCGTCCACTAAAACTCACTAGGAGGCCTAGATGCACTTTCAATCTCTCCATTTTTGGTGATTGATGACAACCCAGTCAAAGCTTTTAAAAAAATATAAACAACGATTTTGGATCCTTGTGATATATGAAGCTCCCCCTAAATGTGTGCATGGACTTAAATTCCTTATTTTGGCTTTAACATTTCAAAATGCACATATTTGAGAGAAAATATGAGAGCTCCCCTATATCCAAGCATCCGTGAAGTGCAAAAAATGAGTGGACATAACAAGTGTAATGCATATGACAATAAATATCCACACAACAAGTATGAGAAGATTAAAAAGAACATTTCACTATTACACCACCACATATAATAAGCAACATATCATATATAGCAACATAATAATCAAATCTCACAAATAGAGTACGAATAGAGTTATTACAAACTTTACAAACCACAAATCACATAGTCTTATACTAACTCTCACATAAGTCTTATATGTCCATCATTACAATAATATAAGCTCGATATAAGCCCGAAGATAAAGATAAATGACATGATAGATATCTTCTCCCCTTTTGGCATCATTTCACCAAAAAAGATAAAAGAATACAAAGTGGTAAGCTGAAGGTGTGGCGTCGCTATCTTCATCACCTTCCTTATCATCATCTTCTTCTTCATCGCCTTCTCCTTCACTTTCTCCCTCGGCAGCTGCAACGTCCTCTTCACCTTCTCTCTCACTTGCTTCAGATCATGTTTTTGGACCAACCGTTGAGCATAGACAAGAGGATCTCATGGATTATCAAAGATAGGAGGAGGAGAAAAATCCGGATACTCGCGGAGAGGTGAAAGGTTGATGTTAAGATGAGAGTCAATCTTATCTTGTCTTGCCACTAGAGTTTGAAATTGCTCTCGGGTCTCAGGGCGATGCTCTCTAATCTCGGTAGCGTTGTGAGAACACATGCTAAAGACTACCTTGAGAGCCCGAGCAATGAAGGAAGAAGACTTCTTCTTGGAAGCACCATGAGAATGATATGTGGAAGGCTCATGCAAAGAGTAATCACCTCTAGAAGATGGAGCTGCTGCATGAGAAATGGATCCAGTGGATGTCCCAGTGGCCTGAATGCGATAAAGATTGTGCTTCACCTCACAGTAAAGTTGGTC
The DNA here is from genome assembly GCA_001602275.1 of Zoysia japonica. Taxonomy (NCBI): domain Eukaryota; kingdom Viridiplantae; phylum Streptophyta; class Magnoliopsida; order Poales; family Poaceae; genus Zoysia; species Zoysia japonica. The sequence goes on along the minus strand of BCLF01000053.1, from coordinate 1,562,986 downwards.
ATTGAGCAAAGAGTGGATCATATAAATGATGTAGGAAGCATAGCTGCAGATCCAGATCGGTGTGGTAGAGGTGACCATGATTTCCTAGAAGATGAAATCAAAAACACTGAAACCCCCTCGAGTGGCATCTATGTCTTGCATCCAGTAGAGCAAGTTCCTTACCATCTGTATAACACTCAAGGCATCTCCAGACCGAGGGCACAAGGTGACGTGAAACAAGGAGTTGAGATACTTGAAGAATGGTGTCATCCCGTGCACCTTCTCGAGACTGACGGGTCCAAGTCTTTCATCATAAAGAAAGGCTATCTCCCCATCAAGAAGAACCCGCTCAGAATGAATCTTATGCTTCCTCAAGTCCTCGTGACCAAAACCAAGATAAGCAGAAAATTGTGAGTAGCGGTTGCCCTCTAGTGCCCGGTGGAGAATAGGCTCATCTCCATCCCTGTCAATCCAGAGAGTAGTGTAAAACTGGACAATAATCTCTTCACACCAATCTTGCTTAAGCCCCATGATGTCCTTGCAGCCTTCGGCTCACAAGCCTCAATAATCTAATCAAATATAGGATCCTCGGCTGCACTCATGTAACTTTAGTCTATCCACTTCATAAGAGTTGTTCTGACCTTCTTATAAACAATCACAGACTTGTACCAATCCATGTGAAAGAAGTTGTGAAACCTGTAATCAGCACAGCTAGACTGTCTCTCCATGAAATAAAGATTGGTGTACCTCTTGGTAATTAAGTCATGAGAATCCTTCGTGTAGTTGATAGGCTTTATGAGATACTCAAAATGTTCTCGATTCACAAATTTAGGATCTGTCACTGTGTAGTGAACCTTGGTACTCAAGGGACGAGGAGCAAACTGATCATCAAAAGTAGTGTCTTGCCCACTAACAACTCTCTTGCCCTTGCCAGGACCTCCTCTGGTACTCCTCTTTGATGGCAAAGTGGTACCAGGAACAACATCTTGAATGACAATACTTTGGTTCTTCCTAGGTTGCTTCTTGGAATCCGCAACCTTCTGTTTTCACTTGGAGCGATCCTCATGCTTGCTCTTAATCTTCGGCTCATTTTGAGGTTGACCTCTCCTTTCACGAAGCATCTGTCAACAAATGAGTAGAAGAACGACTAAGATCAATGACAAGATTGAACAAGGAGGTATGAAAGATTGCGCAAAAATCATTGATGCACCGGAGTCTTCGGTAACGTGTTGGATAGTTCGGTCACCGGAGTCTCCGGCACACACTCCGGTCCCTCGTGTTCTTGGCAAGAATCGATGAGATCTCTCTAACCATTCGGGGCATTGCAACTAAACTTTCGGCATCACAAAGATACATCAAAAGAAGATGATTCACCGAAGGAAATCCTCTAGAATGGACTATGGAGAGAGATCGGGAAAAGTTGAATTTTGAATGAAATACCTCATTTGAGCGTCGATCCGACGGGGAAAATGACGGGAATGCATGAGAAAGCCTCAAGGAGTCTTGGAGATCAATCCCTTGTGAGGACTCGGCCCGATCCGAAGGATTTAGAGTAGTGTCGATTTTGGGATGAGAGAGGCGCGTCGGGGGCTGTTGAGGGCAAATAGGAGATGAACATTCGAAGTGGGACCCGCAGAGGTTTAAATACCTCTATGTGTGTATATATATGTATATGTATATATGTATATGTATATATATGTATATGTATATGTATATGTATATGTATATGTATATATATATATATATGTGTGTGTGTGTGTATATATAAATACTTTGTTATAAAGTGGTCAGAAACAGTCAACAATAAAAGCAATGATCACTTTACAACAAAGTTGATTCTAAGACCAAGAATGATAAAATACTTTGAAAATCACTCAACATTTTCACTAGATCTTTTGTTTCATAAGCAAATAGAAAACAACAATCAGATGTGCATTACTTCAAGCCACATTTCGAGAATCAACGATATTAAGCTCACTCCTAAGCTCACAAAAGCCCTTCTCATCTATAGGCTTGGTGAAAATATCAGCTAATTGGTCTTTTGTGGGTACATAGAATATCTCTATATCCCCTTTTAGTGTATGATCTCTCAAGAAATGGTGTCGAATGTCTATTTGCTTTGTGCAGTTATGATCATAAGAATTATTAGCAATCTTGATGGCACTCTCAATATCACATAGGAGTGGGACTTTGTTCTCAAAGTAACCAAAGTCCTTAAGAGTTTGCCTCATCCATAGCAATTGGGCGCAACAGCTATCCGCAGCTATGTACTCGGCTTTGGCGGTGGATAGGGTAACGGAGTTTTGTTTCTTAGAGGACCAAGATACAAGAGATCTTCTCAAAAATTGGCAAGTCTCCGATGTGCTCTTCCTATCTACTTTGCATCCGACATAATCCGCATCGAAATATACAATGAGATTAAAAGTGGAACCATTTGAATATCAAAGCCCTAAGTTTGATGTGTGAACTAAATATTTTAAAATTCTCTTAACGGCCTTTAAATAGAACTCCTTTGGAGCGGCTTGAAATCTTACACATATACACACACTAAGCATGATATCGAGCCTAGATGCATAAACGTAAAGCAAAAATCCAATCATGAAGCGATATACCTTTTGATCCACCGCTTTTCCACCGAAGTCAAGACCAAGATGACCATTTGTCTCCGTAGGAGTCTTGATCGGTTTAGCATCCGCCATCTTAAACTTCTTGAGAACGTCATTGGTGTATTTGGTTTTACATATGAACGTCCCTTGCTTGAGTTGTTTTACTTGAAAGCCAAGAAAGAACGTCAACTCTCCCATCATTGACATCTCAAATCTTTTTATCATGACCTTACTAAACTCATCACAAAAAGTTTTGTTAGTAGAACTAAATATTATGTCATCGACATATATTTGGCACACAAATAAATCATAATCAACTCTTTTTGTCAAGAGAGTGGAATCGGTTTTTCCAATTGTAAAACCACTTTCAATGAAAAAGTCACTAAGGCATTTATACCATGCTCTAGGAGCTTGCTTAAGCCCATAGAGCACCTTACGGAGTTTATAAACGTGGTTAAGATACTCATCATCTTCAAAGCCCGGTGGTTGCTCCACGTACACTTCTTCTTTGGTCGGCCCGTTGAGGAATGCACTTTTTACGTTCATTTGATATAGCTTGAAATCATGATGAGTAGCATAGGGAAGTAATATACGAATTGACTAAAGCCTAGATACGGGGGCAAAGGTTTCATCGAAATCCAAACCTTCGACTTGTGAATAACCTTATGCCACAAGTCTTGCCTTGTTCCTTGTAACGACTCCATGCTCATCTTGTTTGTTGTGGAACACCCATTTAGAGCCCACAACATTTTGAGTTGGACGTTCCACTAAGGACTAGACTTCATTCCTCTTAAAGTTGTTCAACTCTTCTTCCATGGCCATCACCCAATCCGGATCACGAAGTGCATCTTTTACACTAAATAGTTCTAAAGAAGAAACAAAAGAGTAATGTTCGCAAAAAGTAGCGACTCGTGATCTAGTGGTTACCCCTTTTCAATACCACCAAGTATGTTGTCGACGGGGTAATCTCTTTGAACACTTTGATAGACTCTTGGGTGTGGCACTTGAGGTTTTGTTTCATCTTACTCTTCTTCTTCATCTCCCCCTTGATCATTGCCCTCTTCTTCTTCTTGAGCTTTATCTTGTGTTGGAGGTGATGCAACATTGGAGGATGGATCATGTTGGAGATCTTGTGGATCAGATGGATGTATATCACCAATTGCCATCCTTCTCAATATATCACATGGAGCTTCTTCATCATCTAAAACATCAAGATCAACTCACTCTATTTGAGAGCCATTAGTTTTATCAAACACCGCATCACACGTGACTTTAACTAAACCGGAGTTTTGTTAAAGCCATGATAGGCACGAGAGTTTGAGTCATAACCAACCAAAAAACCTTCGTCCGCCTTTGGAACAAACTTGAATGATTTGTGTTTCTTGTTGAGAATATAACACTTGCTTCCAAAAACACGAAAGTAAGAGACGTTAGGTTTGTTACCGGTGAGAAGCTCGTAGGGGGCTTTTCAAGATGCGATGAAGACAGGGCCGGTTGGTTGCATGACATGCCGTATTCACTGCTTTGGCTCAAAAGCGATCGGAGTCTTATATTCATCAAGCATGGTTCTTGCCATCTCTATGAGTGTACGGTTCTTCCATTCGGCAACTCCGTTTTGTTGAGGGGAGTAAGGTGCCGAAAACTCATGCTTGATGCCTTCTTCATCAAGATACTCCTCCACTTGAGTGTTCTTAAATTTGCTTCTATTGTCACTTCTTATCTTCTTTACTTTTAAGCCAAATTTATTTTGAGCTCTTCTTAAGAACTTTTTGAGTTCTCTTTGAGTTTCACTCTTATCATGCAAAAAGAACACCCAAGTGAAACGAGAATAATCATCAACAATTACAAGATTATATTTATTACCGCCAATGCTTATGTAGGCTATTGGACCAAAGAGATTCATATGAAACAATTCCAATGGCCTTGTTGTTGTCACGATGTTTTTGGCGAGATGTGGCGCTTCAACTTGTTTTTCGGCTTGACATGCTCCACATGGCTTATCTTTCTCAAACACAACATTGGTTAGTCCTAAGAGGTAACCGCCTTTTAGGAGCTTATTAAGATTCCTCATTCCAACATGGGCTAGCCTACGATGTCACAACTAACTCATGTTAGACCTTGCGATTAAACATGTGTCAAGTTGAGCCTTATCCATTGAAAAGTCAAAGAGATAAAGCTTTCCCTTTAACACACATTTAAAGGCAATTGAGTCATCCCTCCTTCTAAAGACCGTCACAACCTCATTAGTGAACAAACAGTTATAGCCCATCTCACAAAGTTGTGAAACGGAAAACAAATTGTAGTCCAAAGAATCAACAAGTAATACATTAGAAATAGAATACTCGGTTGTGATAGAAATTTTACTATAACCACGCACTCTTCCTTGTCCATTATCACCAAAATTGATGCTCTCCATTGAATCTCCATTCTCTTGATAGGAGGTGAACATCCTTTTCTCTCTGGCCATATGATTGGTGCATCCACTATCTAGCACCCAACTTGATCCACCGGAGGAGTACACCTACAAAACAAGTTAAGCTTTGTTTTTAGGTACCCAAATTTGTTTGGGTCTTTTCACATTAGCCACGAGAGTCTTGGGCACCCACACACAAGCTTTTGAGTTCTTGTTGCGTGGCCCAACATACTTAGCAATAATTCTTTCATACTTGTTTTTTCATGAGAACATATGATGCATCAAAAGATTGAAATAGCATGAGCATATTATGAGAAGCATTAGCATGATAATCATGAAACTTAGAAAGATCATTAGTGACTTTGGTTTTGGCTTGCTTTTTTTGGTAGGTTCCCTCTTTTGTGAATTTTAGGAACTCTTGACCATTCTTGAATTCTCTTGCATTTTGCTTTCCGCCATGAACATAGCCAATACCATCCTTGACATAAGGGCGCCTTGTGTTCAAATATGCACTTTTTGCATATTCAATATTCTTACAGTCAAGCTCTTAGTTCTTTTGATGAACTTACCCTTTCAAAGTTTTCACTTGATCTTTCAAGTCATGAATCAATTTGATATTAGTAGCACAAGCTTCAAAGTTAATATTCTTACATCTAACACAATGTTTGTAAGTTTTAGTTAAGCTAGGTGCATCTTTAGGTTTAGAGTTAGACCGAAAAGTATCAAATTGCACTTCAAAGTCTTTATGTGCCTTTTTCAAAGCATCATAGTCTTCTTGAAGAGCACCACTTAAACTCTCAAGACTTTTACAAGTCTCTTTGCATGAAGCAAGTTGTTGATCTAACTCTTAATTTTTACTCTTTTCTAGAGTTAGGAGATTCTCAAGCTCAAGGTTTCTCTTCTTTTCAAAAATGAGCAAGTCTTCTTGATTCTCAAGAATCTCATCCCTCTCAACTATTTGATCCATAAGCATTTTGATTTTAGTGATAGCATTTTTACTTAAGCCTTTAAGCAATGCCTTATCATCACTGTCACTTTCTGATTCTTCATCACTACTAACATATTTTTGAGAGAGATTGGATTTAGTTTTTTACCTTACGCTTGCCCTCCTTTACCATCAAGCATGTGTGAGTAGTGCTCTCGCTCTTGTTGAGGTTGGTGAAGAGAGACTTGCTTGATAAAGATTTTTTATGGCAAATGTAGCAATGCCTTCATCATCCGAATTGGAACTCTTTTCATTTGAGTCCCATTCCATTCGTAGATGGGCTTCACCGCTGTACTTCTTTGAAAATTTCTTATCCTTGTTGAAGTACTTCTCCTTCTTCTTCTTGACATCATCTTCTTCTTTCTTCTTATGTGGCCAATTAGCAATAAAGTGCCCATACTTCCCACAATTGTAGCAAATTATTTTACCTCTTGTCTTGGGCTTATCTTTCCTCTTGTCATCACGATAATTGCGCTCCTTCCTAATGAACTTCTTGAATCTTTTGACAAAGAGAGCCATATCTTCATCATCAAGGTTGGAGCTTTCATCTTCATCACTTGAGCTCTCTTCAACTATTTTTTTGCATTTTCTCTTCTTGCTAGCCTTGAGTGCTATGTCTTGATTCTTTGAGCTTGAGGTGCCCTTTGACAAACTCTTTACATATTAGGCTTCCTTCTCCATCATCTCATGGTTGATAATCTTTTCAAGCACTTCATCGAAGAGTCATCTTCTTGTAGTTAGGGCTCTCACGAATTAGTGTACGCAAAGTTATGTTCCTAACCGTGTAAGCCCTAATCACCTTCTTGACAACCTCATGATCACTTCAATTTTTGCTTTCATAGGCTCTAATCTTGTTGACGAGAATCTTAAGCCGGTTGTATATCTCTTGAGGGGTCTATTGTCTTTCATCACAAATCTTTTCAATTCTCACTCAATTATCTCAATCTTGACAATTCTTATGGTCTTGGTGCCTTCATTAGCAACTCGAAGAGTATATCAAATCTCCTTTGCCGAGTTCAACCCATCAACCTTGTTAAACTCTTCTTGATTGAGCGATGAGAGAAGAATCGTCACCGCTTGAGCATTTCGGTGGAGATCTTGTTCTTGTTTCGGAGTGAGTTCTTTATCGTCATCACTATCTGAATATTCAACATCTGTGCAAACAATATCCCAAATGCTTGGGTGGAGCGAAAATAGGTGATACTTCATAGTTGTGCTTCCACTTAGTATAGTTCACCCATCAAATTAAGGTGGTTTACCAATAGGTAACGACAGTAAGTTTATGTTAGAATTATGGTGAGAATAATTGAAAGGAGTCTTAGAATAGTTCTTTTTAACTCTCTTCTTATTTTTCTTCTTTGCCTTTTTAGCCTTTCTCCTAAGGAGTCAGAAGTATTTCATATTACTCTCACTTGAAGAAGAGTGTTCAATTTCTTCGCTTGATTTTTCGCTTGCTTGGCTTGATTCTCTTAAACGCATCATCTTCTCTCCAAGCGGTTAAGCTCGATTCAAAGAGTTTGACTCTGATACCAATTGAAAGTTACCTAGAGGAAAGTGAATAGACAACCTAAAATAATTTTAAAAAAAACAAACTCAACGAACTATCAGACCACCGAAGTCTCCGGTAATGTGCTGGATACTCCGGTCACCGGACTGTCCGGTAACTTGCTGGACACTCCGGTCAAACAGGCATTTTGAACGAAATTTGAATCTAAGCAAGTTTTAGCGAGTTCTAACAAATTCCACTTGAATCAAAACACTAAAATATGATATAGTAAGTAGATCTAAGAAATTAAACAAGCACAACAGCAAACACTATTTTTAGCCAAAACATGTTTTTAAAGCTCATTTGCTTAGCATTCTCCCCAACGTTCTCTTTTTTTCTCTAAAATAAACCGTTAAAGTCACATTTTTTTGTTTCAGGATTGTGCAATTGTTTCACAACTAATTACATATAATTTTCAAATAATATTCAAGCAAACATGAACTAATTATAAAACAACTATTTATGCCAGGGTAGAACACGCAGGAGTCAGAGTTTTCTAGGCCTTCCAAGAAGGCTTATTAGTATCTGCAGCTAGTGCAATTTTTTACCATTGCCTTTAATTGCGGACACAATGTATGGTACTTCAAATTAGGTCAAACCACTCAACAATCACGGGTTAATTCATCATTTTTGACACACTGTCACCCTCAAAGTCTCATTATGAATGCTCTTATCGACTTTTGTTCTGTATACAATTTACTTAGACATCTATGTAGAATAATTGCTTGTTACTTCGAATTTTGATGTATACTTTCTACCAATGTATAGGTACTTTGTAAAAAAAAGAATCATACGTCCACATAAACAAAAATATATTACTATAATTCAAATCTTATCTATGCTATTACAAAGCAGTCGCTAAATGGAGTATTTGCCTTTCCCAGGTTTAATTTATTTTATTAGGCTCTATAGTCGCTGCCAAGTTAGAACAAGCACTGCTTTGTAATAGCTCAGATGTAGGGGCTGTTAGCTTTGTTACTAACAAAAACTATTTCAAAATTTGAAAATACCAACACAATTTAGTGTCTATTTAGTTTGTTGCTGAAAATTTGTACGGCAATCCTCGCCAACGAAAAATGAGCTACGACGCGGGCGAGAACGAAGCTCCCCAACGTTTTGGCCACCGACTGGAGCACGTCAAGGATACTCGGCCACACTCAAGTGGTTGCACGGTAATCTAAAAACTATGGTTAACAATTTTTAACGGTTGATATTTCTTAATTGATAAAGCACGTAAAAGTTGCAAACAGTTTGAATGATTACCATTCTGCATGACCTGATCAGCTATTGTCCATGTTGTAATTCCATCTTACTCACAGTGCGGTCATTTATTGTCTATGGTAGTTTTGCTTAGCGGATAGGAGTATTTCACTGAGCAACACCATTTACTGCGTGGTGATATTGCAGGCATGGATTCATAGGTTGATTCAAAATATCTGCTCCTGTAGCTAATTCTCATGAATGAAGAAATAAATGAGACGCTAAACAAACAAAACTATAAATGTTTTGGAAGGGAAAATTCTATAGCTGTCTGTTTGTCAGTCCAACATAGGTGAGTCCTACAACCTACAATATGTTCTGGAAGTCAAGCAACGATATTCTCGCTCTCAAGCACACAAGTCGGCAGAACATTTTTACTGGCTTGTACATTTGTAGCCCAGGAACAGATACAGGTAATATCAAGTATAACCATGAGCTGCTACTAGTAACGGTAACTTGATCCATACCCGCCCAGACCTCCCAGACCTGAAGATGATGAATATCTACCATCTTCAATGCTCGAATAAGCCCCGGTTTGGGAAGATGGCAGAGATGATGATGAATAGATGGAGCTGCCATACTTTGAAAAGCTGGACCTATACAATGGATCTACTCCCAGATAGCTACTCCTGTCTGGCTCTCGGTGTGCCGCCAAGGAGTCCTGGAGGAAGGGAAGGTGTCAACAAATTAACAATAGCGAAAACCAACAATTCAACACTATTACCTGGATGAGCTGTTGAGCGGCTTGCACTTGTGACGACGTCCCCTTTATTTCAACTGTAATATCATCAGGGCTACCCAGACTCTCCTGAATTGTGACTACAGCCCCACTACTAGCTCGTATGTAGGCAATATTTGCTCCTTTAACTCCTATAATGTCTTCCGCATAAGTAAGTGGGATTTGCATAGTCTGAGTTATCTGCACAAGGTGCGTTCTTGTCAGCAACAGCTCAAGGTTAAAAAAAAGGATGAATCTATTTCACATACTAAACTATTGATGTTAATCTACTTCACCCCCTCAACTATAAAATCAAATATTTTACACCCCCCGAACTATTCAAAACCATCTAAATAACCCCCAAAAGTTGTTTTAGAGGTGGTTTTGCCTACATGGCAGTACACATGGGCAATGACAAGGCGCATTGGTGCTATATCATTTTTTATCACCTCTTTTATTCCCTCGCTCTCGTACTTGACTACAAAAATACTCTTCATCATCTTCTTCAAAGACAAACCTAGAGCAAGCATCACACCCATTCACCAGGCTCTCCCTCCTAACATAATCAAGTAATTTTCTTAATGAAAATATGCAATGCGTTTTTTTTTAACTGTTCTCAGTATATGACTGATGTTTGTTTCTTTTAGTCTAATAGAATTCTTATGTGATTTGAGACGTTTTAAAAATATACTGCTACATCATTGCCCATGTGTACTGCCACATAGACAAAACCACCTCTAAAACCACTTTAGGGTATTATTTAGACGGTTTTGGATAGTTCAAGTTGTAAAATATCTGGTTTTATAGTTGAGAGGGTGAAGTAGACTCCATAACAGGCAAGGAGAAGATCCAAACAGCTTGTTCAAAACAAACCAAGTGAAATGTGTTCATTCCAGCAAACATCTCACGGAAACAAATGAAAGTTCATAGAAATCTGAAATAGTCCAGACCTGTGTAAGTAGAGGACTGGCACCATGAATCCCAGAGGGTCGTAGTGTTGACAAGGCAGGATCTCTTCCATAAAGTGATACGCCTGAGCGATGAATGTTATGATCTCCAAAAGGTTCTCGTTCAAGATACAAAGGATCCCTCTTCATAGGAAGAATATATTCATCAACTAATGAAGGTGGCTGATTCATTTGTGCAGGAACAACAGAATGATGTGACATATCACTCCAAGTATCACTACTGCGATCTTGGCTCACTGTTGTAGTATTCTGAAAAAAAAAACATGTAAGAAAAAATGTTCCATTAAAAATGATTTGAAGGTGGACTGGTGAGGCTTAGCAGGAGTTAAAATGCAAGCTTACAGTCTTTTCAAATAATGGAAGTACACTATGGTCAACCAAAAACTTCCGCAGATGGTTAGAAACTGCTTGAAGTGCTTTTATGACTTTCTCCGTTTCACCTTGTATTTCAACTATCCTTTCATCTTCAGTTACATAGAATGGTCGCTCTCGTTCATCTACAAATATTTAAGCCAAGAATAACCATCATTTATTTTTATGCATGTTGAATCAACATATCATTGCCTATCCTTAATCCTTAAGTATAAACATCTTTGTCCAACAAGAAAATGTTGCCCTTGTCTTTACAATTTTTTTGGTGCCATAATGTTGTTGAAAATGTAATTTTAAAATTTATCGATACAAATTTTCCTTCTGTGGCCAACAGTACATTATAGTTCATCCAATTATGCACAAATCAAAAGATACAAGAGTGAAGCTTCTAAATATTTAGAGAGAATACCATGGCAAAATAAGTGCCAATGTTGCAGGACTTCTCAAAAGAACTACTCCCTCCATCCCCATTTAGTTGTCGTTTTAGGTGTGGGCACGGGAATTAAGGATGGTGGAAAAGGTGGGATGCGCTGAAAACGAGGAGGGGAGATAGAGATAGAGATGTATTGGGAATAGAGAAAGGTGTATTGGGAAGCGAAAATGACAAGTAAAAGGAGAAAACTTGTGAACTCTAGGATGACAAGTAATTGGGGACGGCGGGAGTACTTCATTACTCAAGACCAGGCAATTTGTACAAGACTCCAAAAGGTGTAATACGCTTCTGTCCTTAGAATGTGTGACTTGGTGCAAGCATAGCTCAACCTTGCTGTAAATATGCCACTAAATTCTAGGTAGGGGCGTCAAGACAAGATGTTAAAAGGGGTGATAAAACTTTTGTACTAAGAATATGTAGTTTGGAACTAGTGTAGCTATTCTTGTCACAAATACACCACTGAATTTTTGGTAGGGAAAAGAAGAAAATATGCTAAACTAATCAGTGGCAATCAACTGCTAAACTAAACCAATGGTGTATGACACAACACAATCAGCCGAGAATTAAGTTACCGATTGAAAGAACACGTATTGTAGCACCCGTGCTCTCTTGGATTGCCTTTATTGTGGCACCTTGCTTCCCAATTAGGTTAATTGCTTGAGCTCCAGGAACCAACAATCGGGCAGCACATACACTAGGTGTGGCAGCTGCCTGAGTGCCCTCAGCAGCTCCATCTGTTATTCCATTGACACGTTTAAAAACTCTCATCAGAGCATCAATAGCCGGAGGCAGCTCCAAGCTTGGATCTTCCTTTCCAGAAACCAAAACCTGGAACATTCCAAGTTGTCATTCAGTTACAGTGCCATAGCCGTTACACATCAGTAAAAGTAACGAGAGGACAGCTTCGCAAGAATAGCCAAAAGAGCTACGCGACACCATATTTGAATTAATTGAGTAAACCAACAGCAAACAGGGTATAGTTAGCTACTTAGCTTGCCTAATTATATTATACTCCCTCCATGCCACAATCACCTTCATATATGCTAAGGACACTGAGATCAAGGAACCGGCCATTCTTCATTAATCATGCATTGGAAAGTCGGAAAGTAATCGTGCCCGCTACTCCTTAATCACGCCATGTAGCGGCTGCTTGTATTCCTTGCTGAAACTTGAAAAGTTCTACGCACGCGACATGCCCAAACTCTCTTTTCCTATCGCGCGCACTAAGCCCTCGCTGAAACAAAACACTACAAAATTTTCCCCTAAACTTTCCTTTTCGCGTGCACTTAGAACTTTCTAATTTTTCACACCGAACAAAATCAGAATGGTGTGTTGAAGTTTGGAAACAAGATCATCGAGTTTTGGAGACCCAGCAAGAGAAATCTGCATGCAGGAGGCAAACCGAGTACCTATGTATTTAAGGATGGACATGCACCGGCCCGCCTAGGTAACACCAACAAACGGAGATCAATCAGAGACTAAATTTTTGGCCTTAGACAAAGATGATTGTGGGATGGAAGGAGTACCAAATAAAAAGACAACTACCACACTCCTACGTGAACCAAATAGCATAAGCATACTGAAGATCACCTGCTAACATAACCATACCCTTGTCTGGTTACAAATTTATATCTCTAGTACCAATATTAAACACTAACATCTGAGAACGTAACCTCGTTTGCATTTACAGCCCTCACAACAAATGCCACGCCCTCACACAAATACACAGACCACAGACCATTTCACAACATCCATTCCAAGTATAACCCCAATTTTTCAATCACATTAAGATGTTGACTACCACATCCGTCAGCATAACTACCTCAGACAGGTAAAAGTCGATTGAAAAACCTCCTACTCCATGCTAAACAAGGAATCGCAATCCCAAACTGTCAAACATGTCGTTCCAACAAGGCATCAGAAGTAAAATCCAATCTGGTCTAAAAAAAAAAGAAGTAAAATCCAATCGACTAAACTATCACTCACAATGCGTTCGGTGGTGCCGACGGGGCCCTCGAGGATGCGAACCCTGGCCTTGGTCTCCTCGACGAGGCGCTTGATGAGCTCGCCCTTCCTCCCGATGATGCTCCCCACCTTGAGCACTGGCACGATCAGCCTGAACACGCTGTCCCCGGGCCACCCGGGCCATCTCTTCGGGGCCGCCGCGTTCTCCTCCGCCGCAGCGGCGTCAGCCTCCACGGCGTATGGCGGAGGCAGCGACGCAGGCACTACGACCACGGCGGCGGCGGACAGGTCGTCCATGGCGGTGGCGGTGGAGGGAGGGAGGAGCTAGGGTTTGGGCGTCGGCGGAGGACGCAGTGGCACAGCCAGGCGTCGGAACACGCAGGACCTGGCAAAGCAGAGGACTGGACTGGAGGAGCACGAGACGAGATCTACGGGGCAGGTGGGTCGGATTGAGAATTGATTTCTCTCTCACGGGCTCACTCATCCATGACTTAGAAATGGGCCCCCAAAATTAACTGGGCTGAAGATTAACTTTTGCGGGCCGAGGAGGTAAGATACTCCGTATTTCGCGTCCCTTCTTCCGAAAGTTGCACATTAATCCATAGTTTTTTGGTAGCAAAAAAGAGTTTTATCGATTTTCAAAAATAACGAACAAATCATGCGGCTAACATTGCTCTGACTCTGACGTCGTTGATCGATGTGAAAAAAAAAAAGAGGTTGGTTGGTCTAGAATTGTCATAATAATGGGTATGTTTGGATTGTCACCAAGAGATGCCTTTCCATAATTTGGCATGCCCATAAAATTTGGTGCGCATTTGGATTGTATTCAAAGTTTGGCTAGCCAACAAAAGGTTTGGCATTTCTATGTAGGGATAATAGTCAACATAGTCCCTCAACTATGGCTAAAATTTCAATTTCATCCCTCAACTTTCAAAAAGTTCAAGTTAATCTCTGAACTTCGGTTAGAGGCTCATCTTCTATGTGACGACATGGCTGTCTACGTGGTATGCTATGTCTCATATCAGTTTAAATTTCACATTTACATTTTAAATTGATTTTTCCTTTAAATTGTAACTCTGTTTTTAGATCTATTAAAATCATCACGTTTCTTAGAATTAATGCAGCAAAACAAAATAATGCATCAACGTTTGGATTGTGTTAAGATTAGATGTGAAAAATGTAAAATATATTTAGATTATGTAATGATATGTTAACAAAGTTGATTTTTTTATGTTTCTATTGTGTTAACAACATGACATTTTCAATATTTGGATTGCACTACAAGTCCATTTTGCTAAATTATGAATCGGTATATAAAACTGTAAATAAAATAAAATATATTCAAATTATTGAATTTGAACATATATATCATATGTAAAAATTATTAAACTTTAAATATAATAGAAAATATATATTAGTGTATGATTTTTATTGCAATAATTGTAAGAATATGATGGTTCAAAAGGATCAAAAAATAGAGTTATTGTATGAGAGAAAAATCAATTTAAAATTTGAATATAAAATTAAAACTGATATGGCAAGTCACGTGCTGACATGGCGTTACACGTTTGCTACCATGTCAGGTGAGAGACGAAACTAAGCCAATAACCAAAGTTCAAAGACTAAATTAGACTTTTTAAAAGTTAAAAGATAAAATTGAGCTTCTGATCATAGTTAAGGAACTAAAACAAGTATTATACTTTCTATGCAGTAAACAGGAGAACGATGGCAACGCGCGGGCGAGAAAAGTGGTTGCCAAATTTTGGCTGAGCGGGTGAACCTGGTTGAGGTGAGGTGGCAGCCCGCTATTTAGTGGCACGTAAAACGAAATTTTAGTGATAATAAGATTATAATCACTATATTTTCAAAACTGTATATCAATTTTTGAATCAGATTGCACCATTAAATTTCTTATAATTAAATTTAGATCCCAGTTGAGTATATTTAGTGGTTAAAATATTTTCATACCATGCGGGTCCCAAATGTCATAGTAACAACTTTGGTAAAAAAAGAGTTAGGTAGCAATCCAAACAGTATTTGTTACGTACCAATGATTTGGCAGTGTAAGCAATTTGGTAAGGTCATCATTCAAACATAATTTTTTTGCCACCAATTTGGCAATGCCAACGATTTGGTAAAACCAAGTTATGGTAAGGATAAGAAAAAGAACAAACCAAACAGCCCCAATGTTGGGTACTCCTCCTAACTGCTTACGAATACCACCACACACGTTGAGATTAAAAAATTAACATTCTCCCAAGAATAAATAACGATATCACTGTTTCTCGCACAAAAAAAATAACGATATCACTGAAATGCTTCTGTTGCACGCCGTGTAGAGCTGCTTGGCATCATCCACCACCAGTAGGGGGTTGTGTGCTCATGTGCGAGTGCTTCCTCCATGTTACGTGATGGTGCCCTGTATACTCAATCGGCAGTAACATGTCATCCTACCTATAGACTACTCATGCAATTCATACCACTGTACCTAGACATGTTAGTAAATTATGCAGCTGCTTGATGGTCAGCTCGTTGTGCAACAAAACAGTACTGAGTGGTCTATTAATTAACACCAAATTCATGGCTTAGTTTACCTTTTGGCCATGCATGTGGCCCGCCTACATTTGCAATCAAAATTTCAAATGGTTTTGCTGTTAAACACGTGTATTGAGATAGAGAACTGGTGCACGTTTCGTTGTTGATCCGAGCTAAAGTGCTTCCGGTTCTCCTAGCTGTGAGAATTCACGTTTTTAACTTAATTCAAGTGTATCAATGCACTAGAGTTGATGATTGCAATAAGTCACTGATCTAGAGATGGCAAGAGTAAAATCCAGCGGACGAAGAGACATGTACCGGCAACTCAACAAGAACGATTAAAGGCGTACACATGGATGGGTGCCCAAAGTACGTGGGAAAAGGTACCCACATCTCCATCTCACAAGGAAACAACCGAAGCAATTGAAAACCTTTATTGAGAGGAAGGAATAAAGCAACGCACAGAGAATCATCACTGTCCCCAGATGGTTCACTTGCAGTGACTCCTTTGAGGCCACAGATTCCCCGGCCTGGTGCCTGCATCTGCATGGGGTAGGATTCACAAGGTTCTTCGGATGCCACCGGATTTATTTTTGAATCACATGATGGAGCGAGCGCCCACATGCAAATTCTCAACCCATCTACGAGGGGAAAAAAAAAAAGATAATACCCACCTGCGTAGTAAAATTAAGGTAGCTTCTGAGCTGATCCAAGCTTATGCGCTGGTCTGATTCTTCATTCCGCATTCAGTGTGGCTCCAGAATCAAATCAGGAAGGACAAGGAGTTTCCAGAGTCAAATCAAGTTACTCCAGATTTTTTTTTCATGGAGGTAAACTCAAGTCAAAACTACCGTACAAATTTCATAGGGCGCCTTCGGATGAGCTTTTTTAGTGCATGCTGCGGCTGTTGAATGTTTAGGTTACAGTAAAATTTGCTTGTATTGATGTGCTAGCAACTGGCTTAACCTTTACAGAACATACTATATCATCCAGTCCAGTACTACTATAGCGTTAAGGTCCAACAAAGAATTTCATCTGGAAAATGTCAAATGTGTAGACAGCTGAGGGGCCGGTTCCCATCTGACTTTTCGCAGGTCTTCTCTCCCTCCCACTCTACTCTACCCTCCCTCGCCGGTCACTTGCAGCTGCCGAATTTCCCGTGGCCACTCCATCCATGATCCATGTTGCGTCCAGCTCACAGCATCGGCGCCGAGCGCGTATTATATTGCCGCAGCGCAAAAGTTGCCGCGCGCGGGCGCCGTGCTTTGCCCTCCACGACCGCAACCTAGCAGCTCGCGCGCTAGCTAGCCCTACATCGATCGACATGCAGGCCACGTTCCGAGCCTTTGTTCGTCTCTACCGGCATCTTTCGCATCTACAGTCCGGATCACGTCTCGTTGCCTGTCTACCACGCTCTCAAGTTGCTCGCCACCTCACGTTGAAAGATCTCACATGTGTTGCGAGTCAGATTTCATTGGTAATTACTTCTCTTTTGCGGACGCAGGGGAATAAAATTTTGGCTTTTGCACATGAGAAAAAAAAATTCGGCGTTGCAGCAGGTTCAGTAATTTGGAAGTACTTCAGTGCCATATGCTTTGGACTACTACTGTAATTTTGCCACACATTGTAGCCACGGCTTACCATGCTCATAAAAGAATTGAAGCCTGAAAACGGTGGCAACTTAAACCTATATGATTTCCATTCTGGTGATGCAACAAACCTTGATGCCTCTGCTTGTTTTAGTACTCCTAGCTTTCCATAAAGGCCTCCCATCCTGTAGGAGTAGTAGCATACTGGCATTTTTCTGACTGAAACGTTCACTGACAGTTTGAGATCAGCATTGAGTTTTCAGGTTATCCGAGCACATTTTTCTGTACCAACCGAAGCATAAATAGTCTGGGATCGGCAGCCAAGAAACATGCCACGTTGGGACCAATAATTACCCACCGCATCCACCATCCCACGATGTCCAATCCAGCCCAATTTTACGTGCTCTCATGTGGCGAATAACGCCCAGAAAAGAGAAAAGAAAAAGAGAGATAAACTGAGTGTGCTGTGACTCACATGCGCGCGAGTTAGCATCCACTTAAACAATGCCCAAATCGAGTCCAAAGCCGATCCCTTAGTTCATCCGTGATCTGCCGTCGAGCAATGGCAACAAAATTCGAAGAACTCTTCTGACCAATCCCTGATCCAACCCACCTAAACTATCTGATGAGAGCTGAGTGCTTTTTCACTAGCAACACCAACGGAACACCTATGTACCACGGACACTCGGATAGGAGGAGAAAGCAAAAGAGCAACACGAGGACAAAAAACGAAGAAGCCCAATCGACCGATCAGACTGTGAGCTGCGGTTGCTGGTTGCGGTGGCAACCGGGCACGGAAACGACGACCGCCGCGGCGTCGTCGTGGTCGGACGACGGGCCGGTGCAGTAGTGCTGTAGCTGCAGCCGTGTTGCTTCCACCGGCGCGGGCGGTGGCTCGAGGTAGGCCATCTCGCTCTGGAGCACGGCGCAGTAGGATGCAAAGGCGGCAGGCGTGACGTTGAGATCGAAGGCGATGCCGAAGAGGAAGTCCACCTCCAGGTAGTTCATCTCCACCAGGCTGATGCCGCCCACGCGCGCGAAATAGGCGTTGTTGTAGCATCTGCATTGCACAAAAAAAACGTCAGAAATTCAGATCAGAACGTAACAAAAAACTATATATGCACAGACTGAAAAACATCAACCACGATCGTCAAGGCAAGATTCCTATAGAAATGGCACGATTCCCGCCACCGGTTTGAAATGGCAGTAGTAACTTGTTTTCGAAGCCGACGTAAAGAAAGAAGCAAGTGGGTAAGGCCGGACAAGGTGATCGGCTTTGGTAAGAATGGTGGATCGACAGTGCGGTGCTGTGGCCGCATCAACCTCGGGTTCGACAACTGTCCTTGTGACCAACCCAGCGGCTTGTCCTTGATGCAATGCCAGTTGGATCAGTATAATTATAGGGAAAAAGGTTAACCGGATCTGGGACCCACGTGTATTGACCTCAGGCGCTGCGATGGGAGGGAGTGTGACAGTCACGACAGATCGAGGAGGGGGGATCACAAAGCTCGTCGGATCAGAGAATGGGCCAAACGAGAGCACCAGGCAACAAAACTACCTCAATTATTCGATCATTTTGAAAGTTCACAGTCATCCGATTTTTTTTCAAATTTCTGCCATCTGATCATGATTCTGAAATGGACCACCCCTTTCTTGCCCATATCATCGGTAGAAGGAAGAGCAATCTAATTGGAAATTATGCAAACTATCTTAATTTTGAACTCTTCTTGCTCGCACGGAGTATATATGACCCAAGGAGATTTATGGACATGATGTGCATATCAGAACGTGTTTCGTTGTTATTTGAAAGAAGCATTTGTGTTTAGGCTTGATGTCGACAGTTTTAGCAGAATTCAATTCTCAATGTTATCAACCAGTAGTTCACCCCATATTGCTTAGCTGAATTATCACCAATGCACATTTTACTAACTGATTGTTTTCCATTGTATATAGAACTATATATATGGGCAGTAAATCCCAAATCCATTCGACCATTCGTAATTAACGAAGAATGCGGCATCGGTGCTTGAGTAAAATGACCCTTGTTTTGCATGTGTACGCAAAGAGGTTAAGGAGTACGCACATGTCGTCGACGAACTTGACGGCGGTGAGGACGGAAGTGATGAGCAGTCGGTGGACGTTGAAGGAGTCGACGGCGAGCGCGGGTCGGCGCCGCAGGAACCGGTCGAGGTAGATGTACGCGACGACGTAGCACGACGGGCTGCATCCCGCGAACCGGAAGATGCGCTCCAGGTACCCGCCGACGGAGATCGCGGGCTTCGTCAGGCCCTGGAACGCCGACACCGGCCGCTGTCCCGCGGCCCCCTCCTCCGCCGCCGCGTCGTTGCGCTCCGCCACCCGCTGCAGCAGCGCCGACAGGATCGACACCACCCGCGGCACGGCTGGCTGCTCCACCATCTCCCCCGACGTCGTCATGGGACGATCTGGCGGAGAGAGTCCTCGACCTCTCGGCGAGAACTCCTGTGCGGTGGCGTTGTGGGCCTGGGCTCTGGAGAGTGCGGAGGACAGGCGAGGGGGGAGGAGACGAGGTGGCGGTGGTTATAAAGGGAGAAGGCACGCCGTAAACCAAACGGAATAAAAATTTGCGCTTTGCAAGTTGGCACGATTAGCTGCCTTCACTTCTCCCAGCTCTCCAGATCAGATGAATGCGGCAGGTCAATTTCTTTGTTCACGTCTGCCTACTGATGAGGGAAGGATTTGACGGCGGCTGCGAGACGTGGTGGTGAAACCTGGATGGATCCATGACGCGACGTTTCCGCCGGCGGCCGCGCGTCCAAGAACAGAGCACTGTCAGAGATGGCGAGCCTGATCGTGTCCTTGTCGTTCCCGTTAGGCAGTGATCTCGATCTGGTTCAGTGCCTAGCACCTGCAATCCCTGCACGCGGCTCTCATGCGCGTGTTAAAAACAGCTGCCAAACATTAAACTTTCTGTACGCAGGTCACCATATCGGTTTGTTAAGCATTTCTGACTGCTCCTGATCAACGAACAGCCAGTCAGTTCGTCATTGTGTCAGTTTCAATTTTTTTTAACGAACAAGTCAAATTCATCTAGCAGCAGTAAAAAAACAAAAAACAAAAAGAGGGACCTACTACTGCACTATTGGTACCAGGTTCCCTGGGCACCACTCACCAGCTAGAGCAGAAGGGGACAAGCGTGGGTCAGGAGCGTCTAGAATTAGAAGCGAGAAACAATGCAGGGAAGAGGAAGAGCATGGGTAAAACGGAATTTGAAATTTCATTCGAGAGATAAAGTAAGGGCCTTTCTATGCGAGTGATTCTAAATGAGGAGAAGTCTGGAAAAAAAATTTGAATGAGAAGTGATTTCGTGGTTGAAAGTGATTTTTTTAATTTCTTAAGAAAAAAATATTAAAAGCAAGATATAAAATCACTTTACAAAATCAGAAAAAGTTTTTTTTTACCTCTTAGCCATCTAGTTTATTTTAAAAAATCACTCACAGAATTAAACAAAAATCACTTAAAAATGTTTAGCACATATTTCTCAATTTTTTCTAAGAATCAGCTCTGTGAAATCTGCGAAAAGCAGTTTAATACTCCTAATTCAGGGAGGAAGAAAAGGGAGCACGAGAATATGCCATGCTTGTGTGGAACAGACATCTGATTCGGTCACTCCCCGCGCACGCCGAGAGACGACAGGCCATGCCGCGCAACAGCACGGCGCGTGCAGTAACATGCGTCATGTTCGTTCAGCACGTCGCTTGGCCGGCCGTAGCTAGCGACCAGGATTCATGCATGTGGTCGCAGCGTCGTTTGCTCTCTCCTCGTCTCCCCTCAGTTTGGGCACACGGAAGCGTTGTTTTGTTTAGAAGGGGAAATTAACATATGCTCATTACTCTCTCCGTTTCTAAATTAATATTGTTATTGACTTTAAATTTAAATTTTAATCATTCGTTTTATTTAAAAAATTATAATAAATTTTATATTTTTTTGTTATAATTTGCTTTATCATTAAATGTATTTGAAACATAGTTTAAAATTTTACACATTTGAACTATTTTTTTATAAAACAGTTGAAAATTTAGATTTAAAATCAATGATGACATTATTTTTTAAAAAAAGTATATAAATATAGTATAGATGTGTTCAATGATGAATACAACAGTTGATAGAGATCACTATCCCTCCTGGCTAACGAGTCCAGAAGGACTACTCGAGGAATATGCCCACGAGGCCACGAGAAAAGAGAGAAGAGCACATGAGCGACGCCTTGGACGTACGTTTGGGCGTCCCGTGTGTCAGGTTTTGTTAGGCTTCGAAAGCAGCGATTTCATAGTTTGGTCGGTTTTTGTAAAACCCCAAAAACTGTTACAGTAAACCGCAAAAATCAAATTGAAAATTAAATTATTTAAAGAAAACCGATCAGTTTTGTTTATCGGTCAGTTTTCTTGATTTACTGACCAGTTTTTTCGGTTTGTCGTTTTGGAGTTTGAAATAAATCGGTTCGAGCGGTTTTTCATCGGATTTTCTGATTTACCGGCCGGTTTGACTGGTTTATCAACCGATTTAACTAGTTTTTAAATTTTTAAACCAAAATTAGTCGTCTCTTTAAACCGGACTAGACCGGTTTTGACCCGTTTATTAAACCTTGGTGTCAGCTCAATGATCAGCACCCTCCGTCCTCCTCGATCGCAAATCGTCTTTGGCCCTTTTTCGGATTTAATAGCCGATTCTTTCGGATTCGAACCTGGTCCAGCGTCCATGTGACGCCCCGGGGGGGGGGGGGGGGGCGCTAGTTTAGGTGTCCTTAACAAATCAAAAAGTAAAAATCCTGCGTTATCCGTACGTACGTTGCAACAACACAATGCCGGACCTCCTGATCGTGCTTGCTGGCCTCAGATGCTAATCATACCTTCAAATATCACAACATCATTTTTTTTTCTCGAGATAGAATATGCGTCGCGTGCCACCCTGACCCCACCTAGTATGTGCGTAGTAATGTTGCGGAAGTTACGCAGCGTGAGCTAGCCCATGTTCCTACCAGCGTGTGCGTGTGCCAACCCATGTTCCTGCCATGGGCTGGTACGAAACCGCGCTTAGTTTTTGCCTTTCTTGGTGTGGCTCGATCGATCGCTTGCTCGATTTAGCTGTCCGAAGTGGATAGCGTCGGAGAAGCTAGGGGCCCGGCCGGCAGGCTTTACAGCGAGTAACGCCGGTGCACGTTGTGCAACGTGACGCTAGCTGCGCTGTTTTGGTTGTCGCCCGATCAGACGAGGCCAGCTTCCACGGCGAAGAACAGGGCGCGGCAGGGTGAGATATCGCAGCTCACCGATAGCTTTGCTGTGCATGGCGGCACGTCTGAGGCTAGCCACCTGGACATCGAAGTCGAACCTGGGTGTCTTTTGACTGTGCCTAAAAGCCCGGCCCCCTGTTGCTTACTTGCTTCCGACTGTAATTCACTGGATCCACTGATTACGCGTCAAAACAACTCATCAGTTCATTGCCTACAGCTGTCACACAACCCCCGTTTGGAGCTCAGTATTTTCACAGAAATTATATGAAAATTCATAGGAAAAAAGTAGAAATTAATAAAATTTCCGTATTCCAAACCGAGTCTCAAACAAGTCACTAGTTTATTATTTTTTAATATTAAATACTCCTTTCAGTATAAAATAATCGTTTTGGACAATGACATGGTTTTCAAAGCACTGACATTGACTTCTATTTTCTATAAAATTATTTAATAAAAAGTGATATATGTATACTTTTATAAAAGTATTTAATCATGTATTTCTAAAATTAACAAATCTATACTCCATCCAGTTCATAAAGGAAGTCGTTTTGAATAATGTTTCAGTCAAACATTGTGAATCTAAATTACAAATAAGTTTTAACTTATTAAGTTTAGAAATGTGAAAATCATATGATCAGAATTATCTTTAAAAGTACTTTCATAAAAGTATACGTATTTTTTTGCGGATATAAAAGTATACACATGTTATATTTTAATAATTATTTTTTATAAAAAATAAAAAACAAAGCTATATTTTAGAGACTATATCATCATCCAAAATGGCTTCCTTTTTGAACCAGAGGGGGTATTTCCAATATTTAATCAAAATATTATCCAAAGTAACTTTTTTAGACTGGAGAAGAGTAGTTTGTAGGGTCTTGCTTTGTTATGTTCATTCTAAATTATGTAGTGGTGCAAACGAACTTAAAAATTATTGAAAATTATTGCATGACTTAAAAGAAAAATATATTTGAAAATGAAATTAAAACGCCCTAGGACCACTAACCAAGTTACATGCTGCCACGTGCAGTACCAGCAACGCACCCTCTCCAGGCCAGAGGTCCAGAAAGACAACTTTCGCAGCCGTCTGCTCCCGCGCGCACGCATCTTCGGCGTCCGGCTCCAGGACTTGGGGCATCCATCGACAAAGCAAATCCAGGGAATAATAGGCCCAAGGCCATCTAGACAGAGGCCCATGACAGCACCCGCTACGTCCCCTGGGTTGTTGGTGGTGCAGCACACCAACACGGTCCACGCGGCCCAAGAGGAGTTTTTGGCAAAAGTGAAAATGAGAAGAATAAATGAAGCACTAAAAAATATGCGCGGCTTTGCCGCGCTTCGTCTTTTTAATCTAGATGACTTCCTGTGGTCTATTTTTAATTTGAAGAAACAAAGTTGTATATATATACAATCATATAAGTACGTTTCTTTGATGCAAGAGAGTGTTTGTTTAAACATCTCTGAGGAAAGAATGAGTTTATCTGTACCATTCTCAAAGAACGACAAACAAAACATGAAAAAAATACTCCTTTCGTTCGCATTTCTAGAATTTGATTAAAGTAAAACTTTTTTAACTTTGATTATCAACAATAGAGAATTTATAATATTTTATCATATACTACAAATTATGTTACTAAATTCATCATCAAACAAATTTTCATAATATGTAACTCTTTGTATTAAAAATTATTTTATTACTCTATATATTATTAGTCAAAGTTAAAAGAATTTGATTTTGATCAAACCTAAAAATGCTTATATTTTGGAATGAAGATAGTATGTATTTGCAGCACCTGACTAATTGTGCCACAAATAACAATTGCTGCCCCCTTTTAATCTCCCTTGTCATCAGTATAGTTTGCATGACTCATGAGCTGGGTACAAAAAGACTATTTTCCTCTTAAAAAAAAGAGCCTTTCTTGTAACACTATGTTTACCATTTTCAAAAAAATATCTCCAGAGCATGGATACAGGTTTGATGAAATGGGGACCGAAGTATTAAGCTAGCTCTAAAGACTTAATATTTGAATTCATGAGCTAAGCATCACTTACTGGCAGTTACTCGTACAAAGTATGGAGGAATCTTGCCATCTGATCAAGATACATGTAACAAGGCAACATTTTTAATGCTTCGCCAGGGTTCCTCTTCACTTTGAAATATGTTACTAGCGAGTATAGTATTTCTTTCTTTTGAACAGTCATCATTATAGAGATTGGAAAGAGCCAAAATTATTAGAAAATAAGAATTGTTATTCTGCTGAACTCATTTTCTAAATGGAAAGAGCTAAAAGTTCAGTGATAGGAAACATAAGTTATTCTCAAGTTATAACCTTACTAATGTTTATGAAATAACTCAACTTTAGGTATAAACTTAGCAATAGCTAAATATCAATTTTAAATTTTCAGTAATGGTAAAGTTTAAGCACTCCATTTAGCCGGTAAACACCATTTTTTCCAAAACACCCACATTAGTTTCCTTTTAATATATTAGAGATAAATATGTATTTAAACGGTTATAGCCTTCAGATTTTGTTCAAACAGAGTATGTAATCGACTTGATTTGACAAATAACAGTTCTTGCAATGTAATGCAACATTAAATAAATGTATATTATCTTAATATGATCAGATAATCAAATTTTTGCAAGAATATTTTAGCAAATGATTTTAGTAGTGAATGTGCCATAAGCTTCAGGCAACACTTATATTTCAGATTTAAGACTTATTTAATCACAAACTCTCTTGGGCAATTAATTAAACAGATTGTGGGCATCCCTCGACATGTCGCAAGATACTCACCTGAATCAATGTTTGTTACTACTTGAAATGTCATTGCACAGCAGGTTCAGAGGCACCTTTTTGTTCCAGTACCTGCAGAACATCACGCCATCTACACATACATGTACACATTAGGTGACGCCTTGCTCCGCCATGTTGTAGACTACGTAAGTGGGCAACAACATGGACAGTCGGACCGTGGAGCAGAGGAGACGCATCTTAGCACTGAGATGTCGATGGTAATGGAGAAGCCGAGAATTGGGGCAGAAGGGAAGGTCGCCGTCGCGCTAGGCAGCTCTCCTGTGCTCTCCCCATCCTCTCTGCTGCACAATCTAGCAAACCATGCTCCACTCTCCGCCTCCCGTAGCCTGCAGTGTCTACGAGCGAAGCCATGGAGGTCCGGTAGTCAAGAACAACGGGACGAGGAGAATCGAGAATGCGTTCACCGAGAAGGTAGGAGACTAGGAGCAGCAGGTGGAGGAAGATGGATGGGGCTGAACAAATTGGATGGTAGGAGGAGGACGCTGTGGCCACTATCGGGGTCGCTGTGGGACCAAGTCGGCGGTGGCGTCGAATCTTGGCTGAGGCGGCCTGGAGAATTTGACGACTCTCCCCCTCGCTCGTTTCTGGGAAGAATGGAGAGAGATGAAAGCAATGGCCTCAGGAGTTGTTGAGAAATATCTCTTCAAGAAGGGTCTGGACAAAAAATGTTGTATGGACAAATTGACGGCTAGATATTTTCCAGTGAAAGATCCGATGGCTGTAAGCTTATAAGATGACGTGGCTCAACATTATTCAAGAGAACCCATGTGCTTTAATATATAAAGATTTGGATATACTAGTAGTGTGGACAAATAAAGGATATAAATATTTTCAATCTAATTCCCAAGTGATATTTACCATTCTCAAATACCACCTAAAGGTTTTTATTGGTATGTACATGTAGATCGCAAGAAATTTAAACNAAAAATTTAAACCCCCCCCCCCCCCCCCACACACACATAATGGCATGTTTGGATCCATCCAATTATTAAAAAAATCAGATTTTATAAAACAGAGGACCACCAGTAAGGCTAGTTTTGTGCCCAGTTTATAAAAACTATATCACTCGATTATTATAACCCATAGTCTCCTTCACCATGTGAAATCTAATTTATTTATGGTAAGAGACATTGTAGATTTCAATTATCAGATATAGTTACCCACTTTTATCACCGACGAAAATATCATAAGACAAAAAAAAAGAAAAACCAGCTTCTATAAACTGGCCTCCAAACCAGTTGAAAGACGTCATATATTTCACTTGTAACTTTATCCTTATACGGACACTACATATCCTCATAAAAGACATTGTTTATTTTGCAATGAACTCTAACTTATACGGACACTGCATAGGGGTGAAAACTAAAGCCAATTAGGTTACTCTTCAAACCTCTTTAGTTCAACAAAATGAACTAACTTTTCAAAAAAAATTCCACTTTTGAGAAACTAGTTCAATTTTTTTTAAACTAAAGAGGTTCACAGGTTAACTTTAGGTGCACCTATTAACACTCCTAACCCTGCATATGCTCATAAACCAGCATATCCATGACCATGAGGAAATGCCATGTAAAGATCAAGCTAAACCCAACAAAGCAACAAGCCTAGCATGACCCCACGGTATTATATGGTTTCCCGTTCCTCGTTATAGAAAAAAATAAAGACCTTGTAGCTTGACCCGGTTCGGTTCGAACCGCAAAAACCTACAAACCGCACCTTCTTTTTCCTTTCGATTCGATTCGGCTTGACCCGGCATCAAAAGGTTGGAACATGGATTTGGTTTGATCTAACCCAGGGTCAAATGGATCCTCTTCTGGCGGTGCCGCTGACCATCGCCCACCCCTTTCCTTGGCCTGTCACTCACTGCCGCGGATCATCAGCCTCGCCCGTTGCTCGCTGTTGTTGACCGCCGGCCATCGCTCACCCCTCCTATCGGCTCGTTGCTTGCTGCCGCAGACCGCCGTCGCTCGCTGCCTCGGACTGCCGCCGTCGCTCGCTGCCTCGGACTGCCGCCGTCGCTCGTTGTGGATTAAATTAGCAGCATCTTTATTAGTTTTCCCTCGAGAATCAGATCAATGTGAAATGCCCTTGCTCGAAGAATTTGTCGGTGTTCTGACCACCGACGCAGTACGAAATACGATCGAAGGGGTGGTGTGCCTTCGTATTCGATGTGGCTTAGTTTACGGAACACTCAAAGAGTTTTTACCTGGTTCGGACCACCTCGAACGGTGTAACACCCTACGTCTAGGGGATGATTGATCTCGGTGGAAGAGTACAAAGGTTGACCACTGGAATAAATATGACATAACGCCGTACCTACCCCAGAGGTTGGTCCTCGAGGGTTGGCTTTCGGAGATCGGCGTCATCGTGCGTCTTAGCGCAGTTAAGACTTGTCTTTCGTAGACCGTCGTCTTGGGGTCGAACCGTGCGTTCGTGCGCCGTCGTCCGACCTCAAAACTTCTCGGGGTCTTGGCCCACGTGTACGAGTACGGGTCGTCAAATATCCGGGGTACATGATCCCGACATAACTCATGATCTCGAAGAAGAGCGGCCACCCATTGTGTGCGGCGGTAGGCAACAGCTGTAGCTGTACCGGACCTTGTTCCATGGCAGCAGCAGGCCGTCTTCACCAGCTAGCTATGAACCACGTCGAGCGCAGCTAGCAGCAGCTCCATCAATCTTTGTATGCGCTTCATCTCAGCGTGTTCCAATGCTTAGAGGGTTGCACCGTGGGTCAACGGTTCATATGAAAATAGAGGGGCGGTGCGACCCTGCTCCAACGCTTGCGGCATCTGGTTCGTAGGAGCATGGTAAGGTTCGCCTCGAACCGCTCCACTTTCAAGGCGACTTGTAGCCAGTGGCGGACCTAGAATTTCGTCAAGACTAGGGCTATACTATTTCGTCTAAAATTTAAGCCTAGAAAATTATGCACAGAATAGTGTAATTTTTTTTAAAAAATCACAAAAGTTTGATATTGCACATAAAAAAATATGAAATAATACAAATAAAGTACCTAAATTATCTGACATTTGGTTCAGTTGAGGCTTCCATATCTTCATCAACCATTGCACTTGAACTTTGATTTCCTAGGAAAAGTTGAAAGTACATAAAATAGAGGATGAAAAATAACAAGTATTTGGTGCATATTGTTGATCAAGATTCTAACGTACCATTAGCACAGGGTGGTTTGGGCAATTTTGCCTTCCGTGACTTCAGTTCTTGAAAGTGATGTAAGATGTCATCACTTTTTATGCTCGCAAATACATTTCGCTCAATATAACAAACCATTCTATGATTCAGCCATTCATTTCCCATCTTATTTCTCAATTCATTCTTGATAATGTTGATAGTTGAGAAAGCTCTTTCCACTGTAACGGTTGCAACGGGCAGGATCAAAGCCAGTTCAATGAGGCGGTAAACCAAAGAAAAAGTCATGTGCCTATCAATTTGCACCATTTTCACAGCAAGATTACCAAGATCAATGCAGTTGGTGAAACTAGGATCAGCTCTCACATCAGTTATGAATATATCAAGTTGGTCTCTAAGGACTAAACACTCATATTGGGAGAAATCAGCAGCATATATCTTAGCAAGTTCAACTAGTTTATCCACATCAAAATTTGCAAAAGAATTCCTTGGATCAAGGCAGGCTATGCACCTCAACAATTGTGTAGATCTCTCGGCAAAACGATTATTTAATTCAACAATTATCTGATCATGCACCACATTGAAAATTTCAATTTTGAAATGATGGTAATAAGTTACCTCTTGTCCACCACGGCCCCTTGAACGACCCCTAACTGTTAGAGTGTCCTCCATATTTGGCATAATGATGCGATGCGCAATACAGAAATTCTTTACCTCCTCAAATAACTCATCCCAACCATCATCCCTTATGTCATTAATTTTTTGAAGTGTTGTACCAATCAATCCAATAGCTCGAACAATGTTCTGATCTTTCCTTTGCAAGCAGTGTGACAAATCATTAGTTTTCCCCAATAATCTGATCATAAGATGCAATATTAGCACAAATTCAAAGCTCTCCATTTGCTTCAATAAACCAGAAGCAGTAGTTCTCTTTTCTCTATTAGTTGCATCTTCAGCCACATTCTCTAATACCTCTAAAACTGCATTCCACATGAGAACAAGACGACATAAAGTTTTATGATGTGATTCCCATCGAGTATCTCCAGGTCTTGCAAGGTTTGTTTTTTGATTTCTCCCTCTTCCTGTAAAAATTTGACCAGTCTCCAATTGGTTTACAATATTCTCATGGTGTTGTTGAGCCAACTGATCCCTTCTCTTGCAAGAAGCATTAACCGTGTTGACAATCAAAGTGGCATAGTTGAAAAAATCAAATACAGATGAACAACACTTGGCAACTGAAACAACCACCAATTGTACTGATGTGCAAACCAATGAATGTAAAAAGCATATGGATTTTCATCCAATATCCGTCGTTGCAACCCATGAAATTCACCTCTCATGTTTGATGCACCATCATACCCTTGCCCGCGCAATCTGGACATAGACAGACCATGACGAGCAAACATAGCATCTAAGGCTTCCTTTAGAGAAGATGATGTGGTGTCGGCGACATATTTAACACCAAGAAACGTTTCAATAACCTGCCCTTGGGCATTGACATACCTACATTAGAGTAAAAGAGGGCAACTGTTAACTTAAATGGACATTTTAAATATAGCATAGCATTCTGGAAAATAAATACTAACCTCACTATCACAGCCATTTGTTCCTTGATAGATGCATCCCGGGATTCATCAACAAGTACAGCGAATTTCCTATCCCCGAGATCC
>BCLF01000053.1:1420068-1530590 GCA_001602275.1 Zoysia japonica | reverse complement strand
GTTCGCGCCGCGCCCCTCAGCGTTCGCCCCCGCCGCTGACGCGGAGGCCGCGGCAGTGCACGCCGTGCGCAACGTTCGCACCTTCCGGTTCCCCGCCTCGGTGCTCTTCCTCATGGCCGCGTCCAAGGGTCTCCTCGTCTACGGAGGCCTCCTCAAGGCGTTCCCCAACTCTGTGCTCCTCCGCAGGCTCCTCGACCGCCGCCTCGTCGCGGCTGTATTCCTAGCCCTCGTGCTCGCCGACATCGCCGCCGCGGGGGCCGTGCCTAGCCTACTCGCCGCGCTCGCCGCGGGCGTCCCGATCATCGTCCTCCACTTGTCCTTCCGCGTCCGCGATGACCTGGAGACGCCCTCGCCGGATGCCGCAGAGAATGACAAGGAGGTGTTCGCGGTCATGGAGAAGGAGGACGGCGACGTGGAGGTAGGGCCCACGAGGCGGTCCATGGCGGTCGCACCAAGATCGCCCAAATAAGGAAATCGCTACCATTAGTACATTCCTTATACATTGTCCCATTGTCTTGGAACAATTCTTTGTGAAACCTGTCCTCCTGCTTCTTGATTCATATATACCGTGAGCATAGAAATTTTTGGACAAGTTCGATTAGGGCAGCCGCAGCGTACGTTTCTAGGAGGTGCTAACGAGAGAGGAAAAGAAAAAGCAGGGGGCGATACACTGCAGGGCAGGTGCTAAGCTAGAAAACTCTAGCTCCTGAAGCCAAATAAAGCACCCCGTGCAATGACCAAAATATTAATTTTGCTCACAAAAACTGCTGTTGTTTTCAGCAAATGAGAAGCATCGGATATGAGATAGTAATATTTTATTTTGAGCCAGCTAGCTTCGTGCTTACGTGTCGGTGCTTACATAAAACTATACATTGAAGTAGTTCAAGCTAGTTAGATTTATACTTACGTGTCTTACCTTAGCACCTTTAGTGATGCTATACGGTGTAGATGCCCTTAGAATGCAGTACTTCCTCCGTTTCAAAAATTATATTTTTTAATTTATTATTGAATAAACTTTCATAAAAAATTATAATTTTATATTAAAAATTATGTAATTTTTTAGATATTATTAGTAAAAGTTAAAAAAATTTGACTTTATCCAAACTTAAAAATGCTTATATTTTAGAACAGAGGTAGTAGTAACTATAACTCCAAAGCAGGATTAAGGATACTCATACATTACTTCAGTAATTACTAATCTCTCTGATAAAAAATATTTGGAAAAAAATGATAAAATTATAAAGATCTTTGAGCCACTAAATAAATGCATTTAAATACCACCGTGGCGTTCACCTCTTCATGCAGATTGCAGGGTATGGTGAAGTCGAGGTCTCGACAATGAACTTGAGTCGAGAACGACTCCAAAACAAAAAGAAGACAAAAGATCGAGAACCACGTACACATCAGAAATGTCTTAAAAAACTTACTGCATGATTTAGTCTGCTCCAGTCGATTCAATATATTAGTAGAAGGTTGCATTCTTGGATGAATTGTGGATTTACAGCACTGTTGATCGATCTTCCATCTCCTGGAATGCTATTGTCATGCGACGGGGAGATCATGCAGACGATGGTTGATGGAAGTGATCGAGGATTGCATCTCCGTTGCCTCCGGCTCCGGGCATATGGCACAAAGGCATGCGCTCAAACTAACCAACCAACGGCCTGTGCTGCTGGCATGCTGCTGGGAGTGCCCTTTCCACTGACCACTCGGTAACCACGCCACGAAAGGCAATCCCTGCTGCCCTGGGAAGGAGAAGCAAGCAACTGAACTGAACTTCGTGTCTGCCGTTTGCGAGCAGTAATGCCATCTTACTTTCTTCTAAAGTACGCACGCTGTCCGGACAGTATATACACGTACGCGGTACGTAAGCTGCCCCGAGCATCTTTTCAAAGAAAAGCAAATTCTTGTCATTTACTCCCTCTGTTTAAAATTTTTGGACATCATTAATTTTTAATATCAACTTTGACGATTCATCTTACTAAAAAAATTCAAATATAATTTTTTATTATTTATTTATTATTAGTAGTATTTAAAACATGATTAATAATATTACACTATAGAATAATTTTTTAATAAAACGAATAATCAAAATTGATGTTAAAAAATAGTGTCAATAATTTAAAAATAGAGATAGTATAAACGGATCGCAATCTAGGCTCCATGCTCCATAAAATCTGACAAACAATTGTAAATTTTTTTTCATGGAGATGAAACTAAAAATTTCACAAAAATCAGTTCAATTTCACGTAGAAAAACATAGGAATGAGGGTTTTTTTTTTTTCCAAATGGAGCCTCAATGTTGTTCAGATCAATTAGTACGGACACTGACAAAGAACCTGATTGCGCAGCGAACGAGAAAGAACGAAGAAGATTTTCGAGTTAATTATGCAAAGCTATGCTATGATTGGGAAATGCTTCGCAAAACAACATTGTCCATTCATGTCATAAACTACACGCTTGTAGTGTAAAATGGCAATAAAAATGTAGTTCGATGGTGTAAGTTTATTATAATAGTTGTTCTAGTTTTAACCTAGTTTTATTAAATTTACTAAGATTTCGCATGCAAGTAAAGGGCGATCTTTGGTCCATACTGACAAGTAGGCCAGATAGCATCTCATGAACGCTATAACAGAGGTTTGGGAGTAAAAAAAAAAAGGCGAGAGAGCAGGCGATGGCGGAGGCCCGGAATTGACAAGGCAGATCCGTATAAGGTGAGACATGTTCTATGTAGTTAATCTGATTACATATATGTTAGTCTGTTTGGTTGAATGCATATGACGAGACAGACTTAAAAAAGATGATATTTGGTTATTTGTATGAGTCTAATCTGTATGAGATAAAAGTAGAGAAAAATAAATTATTTTAATATTTAATTTGTATAACAACACTTTAATAATATTTATTTTAATATTATATATCTTAATCTATTTTAATATATTTTAAAATAAATTAATTATTTACTAATATTTTTAGTTATTTCACTAAGCATACACGCGCTGAGCTAAGCCCATGAGAAACGTCAAAAATTTTCGTTTTTGCGAAACCAGACTACAGAACGCGCTTTGCATTGCAGAAGCCAGACAGACATCCAATCAGTCAAAACTGCACGCCCGCAGCCGGCGTCGGCGCGGGCATCAAACATGCCCTCGTTGAAGTCCATATGACGACTCGGCCTGCCTGCGTCTGGTCCATCCTACATCATCATGGGCCGGACCCATTGCCCCCGCCGAGTAGGCTGGTCCAGTGAACGCAACCAGCTCCGTGAGTCTAGGGTTACAACGTTCGATACGGCGGGGCTCACTGTCGGTGCTGGGCGGCGCGGGACCGCTATATATAGGAGAAGGACCCGGGCCTAGGGCTTCCGACCGCGGCGGCGACCGAATCTCAAAAACCGAGGAGAGCAAACCGAGCAAGGAGCTTCTCACTCTCTCCAGCAGCAATGGAGCAGACCTTCATCATGATCAAGCCCGATGGCGTCCAGAGGGGCCTCGTAAGCGCCGCTTCTGATCCTGTTTTCTCTTCCATCGATTTGATTCGTTGTTGTGCTTGCCGCTTGGTGCTCCGATTTTGTACTTGCCCGTGATAATTTTTACTCTCTTTTCGCTCAGATCGGAGAGGTCATCGGCCGCTTCGAGAAGAAGGGCTTCTACCTCAAAGGTAATGTTTTTGTTCTTCTTTGATTTTCGCTTATGTTGTACTGAATCGCTGAATTTACCGATGATTCTTTCATGCTTAAAATTGATGGAACTGAAATTCTAGCTTTTCATGGGAAATAAACTTTTCTGCTAAAATCAGTTGTCACTACACGTAATCTGATGCTAAAGATAACATTTCCGGTTAGAACAACACATTTTTCTTCGGTCTGATGATTTGTAATCGATGGTTGTATTCTGATTCCTATATTGAACATGCAGCCATGAAGCTCGTGAACGTGGAGAAGTCGTTCGCTGAGAAGCACTATGCCGATCTGTCCTCCAAGCCCTTCTTCGCTGGCCTCGTGGAATACATTGTCTCTGGCCCCGTGGTCGCCATGGTCTGGGAGGGCAAGAGTGTCGTCGCCACTGGCCGCAAGGTCGTTGGTGCCACCAACCCTCTGGCGGCTGAGCCTGGCACCATCCGTGGTGATTTCGCGGTCGACATTGGCAGGTCAGATTTTACTGTTCCCGTTTTTCTTTCTTGGCTCCTGTTATTCATTGGATGTCTGCACTAGTTTTGCTTCTTGCTTGTGCGTACACTGTATATATGTCCAAACGTGCTGCCTAGCAAGGCCCAGCCTAAGCTGAAAATAGCTTGGCATGTTTTTGTTTTGTGCTGGTTCGGCTTGGTTCACTATCGAGCTGTGTTGTACCAACCCACAGGCTTGCGCTCAGGCCCATGGCCCGGTAACATAGTTGTGCCGGGATTGCCCAATAGCATGACAGCTCAATAGAGCCTGAAAGGGAGATTTTTCAATTCTTACCACTAAATACGTTAATGTCTCAATTCTTGCCACTCAATCTGTAAGTTTTCCATTTTGAGCCACTAAATATGTTTTTTCCTTCAAAACATACCACTTCTTTGAATTTTTAAGATTTTACTATTTTATATTGTGTTATTATATGTGTTTATTATACCATTACCATCGTTGTACCTCACATTATCCTTAACATAATATAAAACAACAAAAATGTTTAAAATTCAAAAAAATGGTATGTTTTGAATGGAAAAAATGTATTTAGTTGCTCCAAACAAAAGGCTTACGGATCGAATGATTAGGATTGAAAGGCTCACATATTTGATGGTAAGAATTGAAAAATCTCCTTGAAAGGCCGTATAGCCCGTGTAGCCTGAAAATCAACCTTACACTCAAACAGATTAGATTCCAATGACCTTTGCATATTTAAGTACAAGATTCAAAGAATAGACCAGAATTTCAGTGCAAAAATCAAAGAACAGATCAGAATTAAAGAACATTATTATAGTTTTCTGATGTTTAATAATGCATTAGATCTGAATTGTAAACAGAACAGAAAGGGCAGAACATAATTGGTAACGAACATCGGATTGGCCAAAAGGAAAATCCAAGTTATATGAGATTTTTGTTTTTTGCTGCCTCGTTAAAAAATCTTTGGCCTAAGGGAATAAAGAGATGAAGAAGATGAGAGATGCGGAGGGGAGCAAGTGTGGCGGACCGGGACGGGAGGGAATGAAGAGTGGATGGGTAGGGATGGCAACGGGTCTGGTGGAGCAAAAACCCGCTTGCCATGACTCAGTCCACGGGTGAAATTTTGGACTCGCACCTGCACCCACACCCATGCTTGTCTGGGTTCGAGCGGGCTTTAGACATCCATCGAGTACGCTCCGTGGAGTGGTGGTTGGGTGGTGAGGCAATGGTTGGGGCTGTGCGTGGCAGAGGCGACGGTGTAGGGGCTGCTCAAGGGCGGTCGGATGGGGGCCATGTGATGCGAGTGAATAGGTCGACATGAGTAAGTGGCCATGTTGGGACGGTGGGATGACAACGAGAGAGTAGCCGGCAGTTGGGTGCTCGTGTTGGGACGAGCGACTGATGGATGCAAGGAGTGGGGACAGTGGAGTGGCTACTGCCACGGTGTCACCGACACATAGGAGCGACGACTAGGTTGGCCGAAGATGTGAGGTGATAGGTGCATGGCATGTTGAGTAATTATTGTTCCTTCGCAGTGTTGCTAAGCATTTCCTCCCATTTAATTTTAGATATAGCCTCTCTCCCAATTGCAAGCGAAGTCAAGTTACAAGCAACTTAACAATTTGCGGCCCATATTTCAAGTTGTGATGGAATTTTAACATTTCATTGTTTGTCATGTCATTTGATTCGGTCGCACGCAACAATAAAAAGGTGGGAATGGCGTGGGAATGAAGAGCGGGTTTGGAGGGGGAGGGGTTTTATATGCTAGGGTTTTGGACAGTTGGTGGGTTGGGCTGTTAAGGGGTCTAAACAGGTGGTGCCATGCTGGGCTTTTACCTTGCATCATCGGGCATTGTCTTAATCGGGTTGTGCCGCTTCGTGGGGTAAGGTGGTGGCCCAAGCACGCCATGTGGACTGGGCTAGGCCTTGCCTGGGTCGGGCCATATTCTAGCTTTATGGTGGCCCATTAGGCATGGCCTGTTTGGACAATTTTAGTACGTTGTATGATGGTGTCATGTTTGCCATGTGAGATTACTTGTCCTTGACCTAGTTGATACCTAGATTGCACGTCAGTTGACATTGGCCTCTGCCTACGAAACCTCACGAAGGTCTGCCCTAGGTTCTATAGGTGGTGCTTGGCTGTTGTGAAGGCACATTTTGAGAACTTGAGCGAAGTGGTTGTGGTGTAAGAATAGCACCCATGTCATTCCGCAAGGATGTCGAATGATGGATCTGTGTTAGCCCTTGTGAAGTTGTCCAAACCTATCCAAAACGCCCTCACCGTTGCATATGTAGTTGGACACCGACCTACGACCGCAAGTCACGAAGGTATTGCCTAGGTTCCAAAGGAACTGGTTGACTCACTGGTCACTTGGTTGAAAAAGCATAACATCAGAGAGCAGCCCCCTTTTCCACAACGCCTATGCATTTGAAGAGCCTTTTATAAAATCTAACTAATCTACATTGCTCTTAGCATAGAATTTTTGACTGCTTGAATTGCTCGGATCAAAAGTCCACTCCATTGGCCCGCTACGGTGGATGTCTTGCCACTCAAATCGGCTAGGCCAAAGTCTACTCCGGTGGCACAACGGATGTCTTGCTGCTGAAACCAGACAGACTAAAGTCCCCTCCGGTGGTTGCTCTGAGGGTGTTTTGACCATGGTTCAAAACCTCGATCGACTCCCAATTCGCTTGGGGACTTGAGATTGCTCCATATGCAGTGTTTGGCTGTTGTGTAGGCACATTCTGAGAACTTGAGCGGACTGGTTGTGGTGTAAGAATAGCACCCTTGTCACTCCGCAAGGATGTCGAATGATGGATCAGTGTTAGCCCTTGTGGAGTTGTCCAAACCGCCCTCACTGTTGCATATGTAGTTGGACACCGACCTACGACCGCAAAACTTCAGGAAGGCATCTCCAAGGTTCCAAAGGAACTGGTTGACTCATTAGAGAGCGAGCCAGACACGATTCGAGGCTAGGGTGCGCTGGCCATGGAAGAACTGCTCATAGTGGTTGAGCCAGTTCAGAGGATCCTCGGTTCCATCGTAGGTGGAGAATTCCATCTTGTAGAAGCAAGGCGGCGCCAGTCCCGTCTCTGTGCTGCGGTGTAGTAGGGGATCGGCAATGGTGAATGGGGCATGCGGATCTGATGGATGTAGAGCGGGGCTGATGGTGGCGCTCCGTAGCTGTTGAGTAATGCTGAAATTCTTGTGAGAGATGGCTCAACAAATTAGCTGTTGAATTAATTTGATGGGTGCATCCAAATTTTGATAAACTGATGTTGAGATAGCATGATATGACATCTCATGATTGGACAATAAAAACATTTGGAAGTGTTCATCTCAAGATTGTAACCATTAAACCCCAAAGATGGGTCCATTGTGGGACAAAGCATATGGCATGTGGGACAGTATATTTGTTTTGAATCTGTTGTGATTTTGATAAAGCAGATGGTAGTAGGCCTTTTTTCCCCCCCTATTTTCTGTACGCTTTTGCATCATCTTGTTGTCCCATTTGTTCTAGTTTATGGAACATTGTGAGATTGGTATTTGATTCTCTTTCTATCTCCAACCTGACTTATGAGGGCTTAAATTGTTAAAGATAACCTAGATGCTTATTTGAATTAAATATAGCTGTACAGGAGAATAGTAGGGGTTGTCAGTGTGTATATAAACCTTAATTGCAGTTTTTTTTTTGTGGATGTGTTCCTTTATGTAGTATGGTGCGCTTGCACTGTGTTCTGAATTTGATTGTAAGGAATCATTCTACGAGATTATTCCTAAATTAGCTGTTAAATTTTATATTCCAAAATTAGCTGTTGAATTTGACTAGGACTTTGGTTTATTTTCTTTCATTTTATCAAATTAGATATCGTAGCAGCATGTTCGGAGATCATGATAATCTTCCAGTTATGTTGGCACTTTAGATAATGACAGCATCGGTAATGCTATAAACTCATAATTGCAACCATGTTCAACTTATTCACTAGGATGTGTTTTCTCGCATACACCATACACTAGAATTCTGGGGACTGGTTTTGTTAGTGAACTTGTCACTGAATATTTTAATTTTTACACTTTATATTTCCATATTCTAAGAGGATGTTTTGCTGTTCAGGAACGTCATTCATGGAAGCGACTCTGTTGAGAATGCTAGGAAGGAGATTGCCCTGTGGTTTCCTGAGGGCCTCGCTGAATGGCAGAGCAACCAGCACCCCTGGATCTATGAGGCCTAAACTGCAGAAGCTCGTCAGTTGGATCCCTGAATGCTTGAAAACCGTGGCGCCAGCCATACCGTTAGCTGCTATATTTAGAGCTTGATGATCAGGATCAGTGTCTCAGAAGCTTAAACTTTTTTATCCTTATTTGTGCGAACTCATTTTCGTTGGCTTGCATATTATATATGCTTGCCCTTTTGCTTATGATGTTTAATATGGTTTTATCTTTCTGAGCATTTCGCAAGCTATTTCTGTGAGCGCATATCGATTTATCTCAATCTTTGCTAACCTTCAATTCTCAAGTTCAGCGGGCATGGTTTACATGAATTCAATCATAATCTGTTTATGATTCAGGCACTCAAATGGATTTGTACACAAAGTACCTCATGTACTTAGACCACAAAACGAAACTATCCATACAGATTTAGTAAAATTTGGCTGAGCAATCCTTTTTAAGGCACATAATGGTTCAGCCATAGCAACGGATGGGGTCGTTGCAACCCTTCTCAGCAGACTGCTTGAAACCGAAACGGCCACCCTTCGCAAGATATTGCTGGTGATACTCCTCTGCCCTGTAGAACCTCTTTGCCGGGAGTATCTCGGTGACAATCTTCCGGTTCAGAAGCTTCTGCTGCTTCTCCAGGGATTCTCTAGCCGCCTTCTCCTGCTCAGGGGTGTAGTAGTAGATTCCTGACCTGTACTGGGTGCCAACGTCATTGCCCTGCATACAATGTTGGGATGTGCAGTTAGAACCCAGAAAATTAGGGCCGTCAGCCAAATGTTTGAAAGAATTGAGTTGTTGACCGAAGTTTATCAACTGATGCATAGAAAAGTTCAGTTGTTAGTTTTCTGAGATAGACACTGCAGGTCAAGCTTGGCAGTGCTAGTAATTCAAGTGGTATATACACTAACTAGAAACTAGAATGAAACCGTTGACTTTTAATTTTAATTTTGATCATTCGTCTTATTAAAAAATTAGTTCAAATGTGAAAAATTTTAAGTTATAACTTAAATAGCTCTAATAAAAAAATCAAATTATAACAAAATATATGACACTTATTAAATTTTTTGAATAAAATAAATGATCAAAGTTGAAGTTAGAAATCAGCGGCAACAACAATTAAAGAATGGAGGGAGATGGAGGGAGTATTGTTTGGCGCCAATTTTCCACAATTCTACAATGGTCCCTGCGAATTGGCAATCAACAATTTACAATAGGCAGTACCACACATACAGAGCAATAAACAGCCTGCTTTCATGGACCAACTCGACCACTGTAATCTGCGTTCTATTGCTACACTGCAGTCGCCAGTTATTTGTCTCACAACTCTAACAGGCTGTAGTCTTGCACTCTTATTCACAGCCACCGTCACAGTTATTCCTTGATGCAGCTGATGCTAGCGTGAACAGAAGTGTCGCTTTGGCCGAGTGGTTAAGGCGTGAGCCTGCTAAGTACATGGCCACATGGGGTATCGCCGCAAGACTGCGGGAGTTCGGAATCTCTCCGGCGATGAATTTGTGTTTTATTCTCTGACTACAATTTGCCACAGAAATAAAGTTGTTCTAGCGACATCATCTAACCAAGCCACCACATACTAAGTCCGTAATCGACCTATTCCCCCCAAATTCACCATGAATTCGCGTCAATTTTTGCAATCCCTACTCGAGCTTAGCGTGTGGGGATCACTGACCTGGCGATTGAGCGTGGTGGGGTCGTGGCGCGCCCAGAAGACGTCGAGGAGGTCGTCGTACTTGCAGGTGGCGGGGTCGTACTGCACGCGGACGACCTCGTTGTGGTTGGTAGCGCCGGTGCAGACGTCCTCGTAGGTCGGGTCATGGAGGTTGCCCTGGCTGTAGCCGACCTCGGTGCGGGTCACGCCGGGCACGCGCTGGAACGCGAGCTCCACGCCCCAGAAGCATCCCGCGCCGAACTGCGCGAACGCGTTCCCGGGCGCCGGCCGGTCCTCGTCGGGTCCCTGCGCCAGCGCCGCCGACGCCTCCGATGCGCGCGGGCTGCCGCCCAGCCCGCCAAGGCCCAGCTTCCCGAGCCAGCTCATCGCCGCGAGGCCGCCGGACGCCGGCTGGGTCTTCGCGGGAGCGAGGAAACGGACGGCGGCGCGGTGGTGCGGGACCGGCCGGTGCAGGGCGCTGCCGAGGCGAAAGGCGATGAGAAGAGGGGTGGAGGAGGCGGGTGAGGTGACGAGCGGAGGCATCGGGCGAGGCTTGCGATACTTTCCTCTTCCCCTTTTGTGGCAGCGTGGCCTGGAAGCTTCGACGGCCGGCGGGTTGTTGGTTGCGTTTTTCCACGTCCTTCCTACCTCTTGCTCGGCTGCCTCACCTCCAACCGCTCGCGGCTTGCCGCTTGCCCTGGCGCTGCTATTCGGCGCTGACGATGCTAGTGAAGTAGTGTTGGCCACAGCCCGCGGGCCTGAACGGCACGTGAATTCTGCAGAAATTTCTCGAGGATCAGATCATTTTCACAATGATTTAGCAGCAAAAATCTCATGTCGCAGAGATGGAATTTCACGGTTTTACCGGTCTTGCGCCGTTTCCACGCTGTAGAGCGAAAGAAGTGCGAAGAACGATGAACTTACACTTCATAGATCAGCTGCTATCATAGTATACTACATCCGATTTTAAAAATTGACAACGGATTTCTTTGATCATTCATTTTATTAAAAAATTATTTATATATGTAAAATTATTAATTATATTTTAAATAACAATAATACTAAAAAAATTATAATAAAATATATTATATTTATCATATTTTTTGAATAAAATTAATGATTAAAGTTAATGTTAGAAATCAATCTACTCAGAATGCATCATTAGGGACAACAGAATGAGATTAGTCTCCTAGTATTAACATGAACACTATTCCTATAAAAAGGTTAAATAACAGTTAGGATCGTTGACAGCTAACCAATTACAATATGAGTATGTGTTGGAAGGGTGAATTTATAAATCACTGACACACAGGATCTGTCGGTAACTGATAAATTCACTATTCTAATGCAGAGAATCTGTGTCCACTGCAACACATGCTCAGGACCAATAAACTTAGAAAGGTTTTTTTCAGAATTCTAAGCAAGCTCTTAATTAATCGTCTTACTATAGCTAAACAACCATATTTGCTTATCCTGCACCGGGTGACGGGACAAGTGATTTTGTTTGATTGGAGCACATGTTGGATAAGACGAGAGGATATGTGATGCGGATTGCGAAGGCGTTGAGCCTTCCGGGACACGGAACTGGATTGTCTAATTGCACCGAATATGCTGGTGGAAGATGCACGAGTGGATGATGTTGACTGACAAAAGTTGTTGCAGTAATAGTCTCATCGCTCATCTCATGTATTTTCTGTGGTCAAAGGATGGAACACGTAGACCGTAGGATATAATTGAAATAGGCCACAAATAGCGGAAGCGATGAAGCCATAAAAACTGCAAGAAGCTGGACCGTAGAACGAAGAAACATGTACACTAGAAAGAGTTACATTTGCAAGACACAGACACATCTTCATTGCTGCCGTACACGATCCAACTTACAGTTACAACACAAAGACTTGGTACATTTTCAGTATAATACATTTATCTACATCAGGGGAAAAGATGTTTACTCTTTTGACCATCTCTTAGGAGTATTAGACTATGAGCTAGTGAAAGCTTATACTAGAGGTTCCAGTCTATACGGCGGACCAGTACAAGTGTTATGATAGTTTTACTACAAGGCTGTTAGCTTGGGACGAGCATGCAATGTCAGCACCCGTTGACCTTCTAGGAACTCTTTGCTTCCTAAGGCTATCACGCACTGGAGCAAAGAACTCATGCATCAGAGCATCTTCTGATGTCAACCTACACCTGGGGTTGACTGCTAAGCACTTATCCACAAGATCAAACAATGAGTCAGGTATCATCTTGAGGAACTCCGGCCTGCGTGTGTTGGCTGCACACCACTCCCTCAGATCCAGAGTGCGCAACAATTCGACCTCAAAAAGATCCTGACAACATAAAGGGATGGTATAAGAAACTCTTTTTTTTTTGGAAATCATAAGAAACACTGATTTAGCATCATACACAACAGGAAGTTGCACTTAAGTTTCACTAACCGAAGGGTAGGAAGATTCACGATTGTGCAATTTTGCAACTTCCCATAGTTCTTCACTGCCTTTGAGCTTTGCTATTTCCTTGATGTTCCTTTTTTCAAAAGGTACAACTTAGCAACATTATTGACTCAAGAATCACAATTCTGCAAATGTTTAACTCACTGTTCAGGGTCTCCGCCAAAAGGTGTCCTTCCAATAATGAAGTACAAGAGAGTCACTCCAGCCGACCATACATCAACTTTACAACCCTGGTGGAAGGACTTAAAAAGAACCTACAGGAAATATTATATCACTTAGTATCTGGACTTTCAAGCATGAAATGTATTCTTGCAGTTATAACAGAATCAAACCTCTGGAGCTCGGAAACCTTTAGTTCCAACACATGGACCTTCCCTTCGATTTTTTCCATGTCCTGCATCTAAGATTGGTTAGATAATTCCTACATCTGAGGACACTATGATTCGTACAAAGACAAGGTGCAATATTTGCTATCATGACAACATACCTTTGTTGTTCAACATGCCAGAACCAGCAACAGAACTACCATCAGAACGCAGAGGCATTGGAGTCAGTACAAAGAGCTTCTTACCCACACTGCCAAAAGGAGCAGCAACTCTCTTCCTTTGAGAAACTGGAGCTTTCGAAGTATCTTTGTTGGGACTTTGCATTGTCTCATGCAGGAAGTTCATCAATTCTTTTCGCCCTTTATAAAGCATTGGCTGCTTTAACCTGTCCAATGATGTTTTCGTGCTTGTAGGATCCTTGGCGGAGGTTACACCAGATGCATCAGCAGCATGGCTACCATGCCTACTTTTATTGTCAATCTTAGATGTGCTACCCACTCGACTTGTATCGGGTTTTTTCCTCTTGGATGGAAGAGGTTGCTTCACATCAGCAATTGCCTCTTTGGCATGAATAATTGGGGCTAATCTTGATGATGAATGAGATGTTTTATCCTTCCCACATGAGATTTTCTCAGATTTGCCTAATCATATGAATAAAAATATCAACTACATCAGTCATGCATGGCAAAAAAAAAATTGAAATGGAGTAATTTGAAAGGTTCAAACTTATTTATTAAGTGTTTCTGACTTTCAGTTAACGAATAGAAATTTCCAATGAATCAGACACTAGCCATTGTGGTCAGAACATACATTGTTGAAACATTTCATTAGGTATTCATAGTTGCA
Organism: Zoysia japonica; assembly: GCA_001602275.1. Taxonomy (NCBI): domain Eukaryota; kingdom Viridiplantae; phylum Streptophyta; class Magnoliopsida; order Poales; family Poaceae; genus Zoysia; species Zoysia japonica. The sequence continues at coordinate 1,516,930 of BCLF01000053.1, read as the reverse complement.
GCAAAGGATTAGCAAAATGTAGCAGGTACAGAACTTTTCATGATGTATATCAGTCAAGTATCTTATGTGTAGCATGTAGTTGCTTGAGCTATAAAATTCATCCTTTAACAATGAAATGCAGGATCATTAAAAGGATAGTTTTGGGGGCTATTGTATGGCCTGATCTAATGGGTCCACCTCTTGGACTGAACTATTGGATATATCAGAGATTCAGAACTCTTCACAATCTGGTCCAATGCGATGCAAATCAATATTACTAAGTAATTTTGTTTTCTGGAGAGGGTATCAGCATGGACGGTTCTATTAAATACATTAATACAGTAAACAACAATTAGAATCACATCATTGAATAATCAAACAGTAAGCCACATTTAAGAACTTGCACTTACAGTTTTGCAAGAACTTCTGGTTAAGATCCTGCATGCAAATTCAGTAAGATTTAGTTAGCATCTAATAGTAGAGAAAATAATCACCAAATGTAAACATGAACTGAAGAGAGCAGCACAAGTACTAACATTCGCCAAGTTAAAGTCAATAAGATATCCCTTCATCATTTTGCGAGAGAAGAGAAAGTTTCCAGGTTTGACATCTCTATGCACTATACCCTGGAGAAAGAAGTATCAGTAAACAAAAATAAAAACCTCCAGAAATAAACAGTCAACTAAGATAACATGCGGTTAGGCAGACCTGTTTATGTAAGCAGGTCAAAGCTCTGAATAGACAGTACCCATACCATTGCAACTGAAGGATATCTATTTCCTTTCTCAGAATCTGAGAGATAAAATAAATACTTAACAAAAGGTGAACAAATACGGTTGGCAAAGGACAAATAGCATCAGAGCCAGCTGAAAGTGTCAAACCTCTGGTCTGTCATGCTCAACATGTTCTAGAACAAAGCACTGTAGGTCACCACTTTGAAAAGAGCTATCATATTTAATCACATTATATTTGCCTCTGCAAAAAAAAACATGGTACTTATATTATGGTTATTGACGCGAACAAAGGATGGCAAGATTTAAAATTCAGTAGTACCCAAAACGCTCCAGCATCTTTAGCTCATTGTTAACATGGTGCGGATGAGCATTCAGGTGAGGGCCTAGGAGTTGAAACATAAATGAATTAATTACTTTCTCAAATGAACATCTATAGAAAAAGAAATAAATAAATCCAACAAGATTAGCAGATTGATGTTCATACACTTTATTGCGAATATTTTTCCATCTACTTGTCTCCGAGCTCTATAAACAGTCCCATAACCTCCTGAGTAAATAATGGACACGATTAAGTCACTAAGTCAGCATTTAAAAAGGAGCGGGACAATCTTTGCACCAGGAGGATTCTTACCAGAACCTTCCTCCTCTTCTATGAGAAAACCCTCAAAGCTAGGAAGTGGTTTTGGTGCTACATTGCCCTGAACAAAAGTTTGCTAAAGAGTCAATAAATTCTTGAAAATCAAGACATATAGGTAGAACAATTCAGTGGTGATGCAACCATATGAAGAAACTAAAAGCCAAAAATTAGCAACCCTCAAATCACAACATGTGTAATAACTAACCGTTTGAGCCTTTGCTGCATGTTGATCCTTAGCATCTTTTGGCAGTCCATCAATTTTCTTGCTCTTCTCCCTTTGTTTCACAATCTTTCTATCCTGCCCATTATTAGCTACAGTGACAGTCGCTTCATTCCGACTCTTCTCTCCATTGTTCAGATTCAAGCTTTCTCTATTCTCAGCACTAGAGTTCAAGTTCCTCTGGCTATCACGGTCATAACATGTTGCCTCTTGTGGAAATGAAGCAGGTTTAATATTTCTTTTCATTTCAGGTAGCTGAGATTCCTCTTTATCATCTGTAGGAGGGTGGAGCAAAATTTGTGTTTCCTTATTCTTGTGAATTTCCACACATGCAATAGCATCCAGTGGATTCTTTTCCTGGTTGAGAGTTGGGGTATTCTCATAATATCCAGCATTTGGGCTGTCATCTTGTTTGTGATTATTAAACCGAACATCATCAGACTCACCAGTCCTATATTTATTATTGGTTGCTGCATGTATGTTTCTTGGCTTCTCAGCATCAAGTGAAGGAAGATAGATACCAAATGGGCTAACTGACAACTCCGTTGGCACTAGTGCCAGTGCCTCCTTCTCAATAATAGTGCCATTATCACCTCTAGGAGATTGGTCAATTCTGGGATGAGCATAAGCAATACCAATTTCACTGACATTGGGAACAACAGTAAGTCCAGTTGAAATTTCTATAGAAGGTTCACCAACAAATGAGTGACATGTGGGAAGCCAATTTTGCAGCTCCAGTGTAATCCCCATATGTACCTGAGCAAGATATGACAACAATAATAGGACATGAAGTCACAAGATGATTTTTCTGTCATATGGATATTAAAATTTGATATCCTATTAGTATTGAATCATTGAAGCTTTGCGGTAAACAGTAATTGTCAATAGAAGGAACACACCACATCCTCATGAAATGTGACAATCAATTGACCACATATTAGTAAGAGCTATGGAAAAATTTATCTATGGATGATAGCCAAATTCATAGATTTCGTCTAAAAGTATATGAGAAAGATTTTCAGCCAACAGCCTTTAATTGGAAATGATAGAAATGGATATCAAATGCCCAATCACTAACTACAAGCAAATGGAAGCTGAGACATCTAGACTCATAGACTGGCCACTTGTTACTGCCCAGCATCAATTTCTTCAGTTTAGGACATGATGCCAAGAAATTACAGGCACGATTTGATTAGGCAGAGACATGATACCTCTCCAATCAGCAACAGGAGCATTGCTTTCTGCAATTAACGGATGTGACTTTTTGAGAGGTGATATCCCATAAGTTAAACGATGTTAGAACTTTGGGAATCAACTCAACAACTTGTGTCAACCACCACAAGAAAGGCTGAGGGTTCAACAGTCATTTCAGGGAAATTTGTTTATAGAAGGCCCACAGCACATCTGCAACTGTGGCGATCTAGGGACCAAGCCCTTTGGTGTTATTATGTACCAATTATAGCTTGATATTTAGAAATTTCGTCGAAAAAGGATTTTTCTGGAAATGGTAGAATAGGAATTCAAATGCCGCATTGCTCACGGAAGCTAAGAGGTCTAGACTCACCACTTGTTGCTCAATGATTATCTATTTCTTGAATTTAGGACATGGTGCAAAGAAATTACGAGAACAATTCAATTAGGCAAACACCATACCTCTCCATTAGCAACAGGAGCATAATTTTGTGTAGTCATCTCAAGTGACTTTAGCTGCTGGTGCTCCACCAAATCTGCACAGAATTCTCCCAAATTGAGATCGGCAGCACTCTCATCCAAACCAGCAGGAATACAGTACAGAAATACAAATTGAACGATCTGTCTTCTCTGAAAAACGAAACGACCTGCGTCCGGAGCGAGCAAGCGAAGCCTCTTCCCGCCGGAGCGCCCCGCGTCCGAAGCCTTCCGCTTCCGCGCATACGTAAGCGTCATCTCCCCCCACCACCTCCTCACATCGGGAGGCCACAAGCTCACCTTCGGTGCCGGGACATCCCACCCCACGAACCTCAGATTCGCCATCACAGCAGTCTGGGAGGCCGTCACAGCGCCGCCATCGGAGAGGCAGAGCGGAGACTCAGGGATGCGGCACATTCGCTCCACGATACGGGGCGAGATGGCGGCTATGGCGGCGAGGTCTGAGACGGCAGCGGGACGGCCGAGGCGAACCACCACAGTGAGCAGGTACCAGGCCCTCTCGATATCCAACGGGTCGGCGATGGCGGCTGCTGGCGCCATCGGAGTCGGCGAGGCGTTCGGATCAGCGCGTGGGCTCGGACGGCATAGATGGGAATTTGCAAGCCGGCAAGGCAAGGCTTGGGTGAGCGGCGGCGCTTGCCTCTTTTCTGTTCTAGACTAGAGTCAGGCGGTACTTTTGCGATGCAGTCCTCGCAGTGTTAGAGTTTCGTGGATCTGAGCGGCAAGAGGCGGGAAAATTTGTGGGCCGTGGAGTTTTTGGAGCGCGCTGGTTCACGCCTGCGGTGCGAACACGTGCCGTTTCCCGCCCAGGTTTTCCGGGATTATTAGGCCACGCGCTCCCTGCCATGGGCTTTTTGCCAGCCCATCATCACGGCTAACTGGCCGTGTATGCTTATTCTTTTTCCTTTCTATTTTTCTTTTATTTTTTGTTTTTCTTTATTTTATATTTTTCTTTTAAAAAGTTTTAGTCTTTTCCTTTTTTTATTTTTACCTTTCCCTTTTTAAGAAGCTTATTCATGCATTCACTAAAATATTTAGAATAATTTTTTATTAATATAATAATTTACTAGAACAATTAAGTTTTACTACTGGAAAAATTAAATTTCACTGCTAGAAAAATTATTTTCACCACTGGAATAATTGAATTATATTATAGGAATATTTGACTTATTTAGATGGAACATTAAACAATTAAAAATTTAAATAAAAACTAAAATTTACATTTGTATGGCTCTTTTTATTAAGTGTTAAAAAATATTATAGTTTCACATATTCAAAATTGAATTTGATTCGATAAAAAGTTTAAAATAGAAAGTGGAATGGAAGCAAATATAAAAGTAAAGATGGACCGGAGTGATGGGCAGCAAAGGAAACTCAATTTGGCCCAGTTTATCCAGCCATTCTGGCTCAACATGGACAGAGGGGGAGGGTGCGGAAGCATGTCACAAAATTGCATGCGGCAGAAAGTAACAGGACCCGGGTTTTCCACTTTTCCCTCGCCGTGTGTAACTAAGTATTAAGTACACACAAAGCTAGCGTATACGCACTGACCAATGCTTCGACAATTCAAAAGATTAATGATTTGGGACTTATTCATGTGGGCTTCGAAGAAGGACTATGTGACACCGTGTGTAGATAACATGTGACCATTCGAGTGAATAACACGTGAATTGAGTGTCATATTGTAAAAATCTAATTCTCAATACTATCTGATTGTTTTTTGCCGACAGCATTTGATGCAGTCAGAGCTCAAGTTTAGGCACTCACTCCATGTTTAGGATCAATTTGTAGTTGGTTGGTGAAAACCTTAAGTTCGCCTATAATTACATGCTGCAGGTTTTCATTCTCAGAGCTCAGTTCTTCAATAATCCTTTGATGTTTAATCAGTAGCAGTCATCTATGATGGCTTGCATTCTAAGATAAGATAACGAACTGTGAATCAACAAAAATGAAAACATCGACAAAAATAGCCCTAGCATATTATGTTTTTTAGAGATATTATGATGCTTGAGAGATACTAGAGGTACCTCCACCTTTTTATTTAATCTCAATCGTTGATTTTTTAAAATTGGTATCTGATCCACCATTAATTTTTTTATACCGGATCCACTATTTTTGTACCTTTAACTGGGTACCTCTTTATTTTTAACCGTCAGATCTGATCAAATAAACGACTATGGTTAACTCAAGCATCGTAACATCTTCCATTGGAGCCCAACAGCAGAGATTGTCCCTACATTTCTTATTTTTGAGAAATAACAAAAATATTCATGCAGTGTCCTAAGAAGACTAGTTAAACCAAAAAAGAGACCCCGCAGCAAGAGAACAGAGGAAATTACTCGGCCATTTGTCTAGGAGAACAATCAGCGATGGTTTTCTTACATGTAAAGAAAATTTTCTTTTTATTTTATTGCAGTTAAGACAAGAACGATAGTGTAGATTGGAATTAGTTTTCTTCACAGAGGAAGGACTTGTTAAAATGATTACAGCCTAATCATTCTATGGCCGAATTGGGTGAGAATGAGGGCGTGCTTAGATGATGCCCTGGCAGGTAGGCTGTCGCCCAGGCTTTGATCACAGAGATATTTAGGTCAGTACCATTCCAAAACACTTGGAATTGGAAAATGCTAACACAAACTTTTGTAACTGGCAAGTACCATCAGTAATTGATTTGGACTGAAAATTATCATGCTGTCATATTTTCCGTCAAGATGTGAGCTAAATCACGTTAACAGACAGATTATTTCCAGCCCCTGCCATGAGGGAGCTAGGAGCCAGCTACTCTCCTGCTGCCTCAAGGTGCCATGAGGTCCAAGAGCTCGGCTGCTAGCTCAGCACGGAGCATGGCCATCGGTGGCTTGGATGCTTCTGAATGTGGTCCCTTGAGTCTAGTGAAGTCTTCGGATGGAGAATTATTCGAGCGATACAAGCTACGAAACTCTGATTCATCATCGAATGGCTCCAATTGTTGGGTTCCAGAGTGGTATAAGATGTTTGCTCTTGTTTGTTGTTGTTGCTTTTTCATAGTGCAGTGACTCGATTAAGCTAAGTAGCTAGTTGCTAACTCACTAATTTTTAACTTTCGTAGGATGGATGCTACGAAGGCATATCGACTAGTGATTAGAGTGAGTTCATACATATCAAGACTTGATAATGGTACGATGCAGTACCATGAATCAAAGTTGCTCAAACGTGTGATAGACAAAGATGAGGTTTCCCTCGTAATAATTCTGATATATTGAGGAAGGAGTTCAAATGGGGTAGTAACCAGTTTCTATCGTGTTTTTCCTGGGACAAATGCACTGCAAATCTGAGAAGTATAAAATCTGATGGTGCACTTCTTGATGCATTTGATATGTACTTTGTTGAGCGTGCTTTTCACATTAATGTTAGCGTGCTAGACATTGGGCCAGATTGGAATGGTGAGAGGTTGCTTGGCATGCCTTTGGTTACTCCATCTTAGTCATATTTAGTATCACAGGAGCATATTAGTTTTGTTGATAACCCCATCAAGCAACCACAACCTGAAGATACAATGCAACTTGTTCCTTTGATCACAGGAACATCTCAGTCATATTTAGTATCCCAGGAACTTGTTAGCGTTATTGAACCCCGCCATAGGCCAATGTGATGGTGGTAAATCCCAAATTGCTAGTAAGAAAACAGCTCCAAGAAATAAGAAGGATGAGAAGAAGGACGAGTAGTGATATGTTCAAAGAGGGCCAAGCTAGAAAGCTATGTTGACAACTATTACTCTGTGGATAAGTTCAAAGCAGCTTACAACCATGCCATTTGCCCTATGCTCGACAAATCTAAGTGGGCGAAGAGCAATCATGGGTTCAAGCTGCAGCCTCCTAAGTTGAGTAGGCCGGCTGGTAGGCCTAAAGTACAAAGGTTCAAAGAAGGTCAAGCGTACAAGAAAAATCACAAATGCAAGAGGTGTGGCAAGCTTGGCCATTGAGCATGCATCAACATGCAAAGAAAGTGTTCCAGATCAGCCAGCAACAATAGAGGCGAAAATTGATGACCAAACTACCAGAAAGAGAAAGAGGACAACTAAACAAGTGGAGAACAGAGGACAACTAAACAAGTGGAGAACACCACAACAAAGGTCAAGGGAAAGAGGGCACCAAAGAAAGAATAAATTGCAGTCACCAACAGCCCTACAACCCCAAGGTGAACCAATATTTTGTGAAAAGATATTCCTTTTTTCCTCATAACACGAAATCTGAATTTTTCTTTGCTGCTTCACATATGCAGGACAAGATCATGTGTTGCGAAGGAGAAGGCAGCAATAAAATCTTCACCTTGCACTCCAAGAATATCACAACTGCAACCCAATTAAAGTCCAGGACAACTCACAAGGAGCAGGAAGACAGCACTAGGAGAAGAATGGTTGCTGTTTACACCAGACCATGTTGAATCCTATGTAGTGACCTTGCTCTTGATCATTAAGCTATGTAATTGAATGTGTGACTTTTATCTAAGTGTTGTTTCCGGTATTGTCATGAATTCTATGTGACTGCAGACTTGTAGTAATCACCTAAATGTGACTTTTATGTGTGTGTAAGACTATCTCATTCTTATTAGCAAATAGGACTTCTATGAATGTGTATTTGTTCAAGATGGTCAAAATTTCAGTTTAACATAAGTTGTTCATGTCATGAAAATTTGTTTGAAAAAAGTGGTCTAAATTGTTCAAATTTGTTATTGAAATATGAATGAAAAATGTGACAATTCAGCTCAAACCATTCCACTGAAGTCAGGGGTATTTTTGTCTAATCATGTACTCTGTCAAGTGAATGTAACGGTGTGGTAAATCTCAGCACAATTCAGTCTCCAATGGTATTTACCAGCTCCTAAACTTTGTGATAGTATTCTCCAAATACAAGTACTTTGCAATGGTATTGTGCTAATTGGCTCTTGATCACAGCCTCAGGCATACAGCATCGGACACCTAGGCATGATACCTGCCTCAGGCAGATTTGTCAGAGCAAAAGGCCAAACATGCCTTGGATACCATAACATGCCCCGAGAAAAGATAGAACTATCAATTCGAATAGCAACTTTGAGGCACGTCATAACTGAACTCAGCTACCGAAGTCCAGCCATTGTAAATTTCCTTACTGTAAAAGGAATAAAGAGAACAGTGTTCAAAATTAACCATGTCATAAGAGAGATGTTACAATGCTTGAAGTGAACCATAGCCGTCCATTTGATCAGATCTAACGGTTAGAAATAGGAAGGTACCTAGTTAAAAGTACCAAATTGGTGGACCCAGTAACAAAAATAGTGACCCCAGTACCAATTTTTAAAAATTAATGGTTGAGATTAATTGAGGAGGAGGAGGTACCTCTAGTACCTCCTCAGCACCGTAACACCTCTCATGTCATAATGCAATCTTATCAACAAATTAGCTAGACTAGCACAAACAAGTAAGAATAACCTAAAGAATATCTGGATGTGCATAATTTATGGTACATGTTAACAAGGTTTTAGTGCTTACTGCATCTTTGAACTCCACCTTTGAATCTTTCTCAAACAGGGCTCTATTGAAAGTTCAAAATAGCCTTTTCAGTTCGACTTCCTGTTGCCGCATCTGGTGGCACCCTTCTATGATGTTTTGGGCATGACAAGTAAGCAAAACATCATAGACCAATTTTGTTTGTGACGACTAAATGATTTCAATGACGAAAATTAAACGTGTGTCACAAAAACCAGCTACATATCGTCATAAACTTAGGTGCTGTCATATTATGACGAATGACAAAAAGTGTCATAATGTTATGACATTACTAAATCGTCATAAACTTCAAATTTCTGTCACATAAAAGGGACGAATTGATCGAGTATGCCAGCCCAGGTTTCGAAATTTAGTCCGGCCCAAGTATAGGTAGGCCCAGCCTTCAAAACTTAATATGGCTCGGCCCAAGTCTAGATGTTTTACTGTAAAAAAACGGTGCCCTTAGGAATTGAACTCACGACGCATCCTGACACAAGTAACAGCACTACCACTGTACCAAGAACTTTTAGTGTCCAATGCAGGAAAGGATTATTCTTATAGCAAGACCCTTGTTCCTTGGAACTAAACCCCCCTGTCGGTCTGGTCAATCTCCCGTGACGCCCCATCCCACTAGCAGCAGCGCCGCCGCCCCATCCTGCCCCATCCCAGCAGCGCCGCCGCCGCATCCTGTCCCATCCCAGCAGCCGTGTCGTGCCGCACGCCCCATCCCAGCAGCCGTGTCGTGCGGCACGCCCCATCCCAGAAGGTGTCGTGCACCCCATCCCAGCAGCCGTGCCGCTCCAGCAGCTGTGCTGCCCCATCCCAGCAGTCGTGCCACCCCATCGCTCCAGCAGCCGTGTTGCCACGCGCGCTTGCCAGACCTGGTGGCTGCAGCTCGGTGGCTTGTGCTAAATTGCCGGCGGACCTGAGCCGCCACCTTGTTCTCTGAAGGACGTCTGTCGGCTCCGGTGGCACATCTTGGCCAAGTTGGCTGTGGCGAAATCTTATCTTCCAACGGCTGAGCCAAGGATCCGCAACCGGTGTCTGCCATCACTACCTCGGCGTCCTGCTCCAGCGGCGCCCTCCTGCTCTACCTGTGTCGCCCTACTGCTCCTGTGGCACCACTGGGCAGGTGCCTAAGTTATTGCAAGCAAGGTATGGAGAGTGCTTAAGAAATTGACCCTGAAATCACTATGGATTTAGTGAAAAAAATCTCTTATTTCAATGTTGTACAGATGGACAGAGGAAGTTGGATCAATTCTAGGCTATTCAGCAAACCACATTTGGATGGGGTTCGTGAGTTCATGAGCTTTGTTTCACAGAAGGCCGGCGAGAATGAAGAGGTCTGTCGTAAGTGTTTGAATCGGATCCATCATCACAAAGGCATAGTGGAGGATCACTTAATACTAAACCATATGGCTAGCACTTACACTAGGTGGATATATCATGGAGAAAATTTGGAGGTTAGAAATGATGCAAATGCAGGCCATGTGGATGAGCATCTTGTTTTCAATGGGAATTTTGGTATGCATAATGTTGGGCAAGAAGAAGATAGAATTCCTGATATGGTAGAGGAGTTGTGCACTGTTGAACAAATAGATGTAGAGAACTCAATATTTGCTGTTGTATTAGAAGAGATGAAGAAGGAAATTTACCCTAGGGCACCTTTTACAAGATTTTCTTTTGTGGTGAAGTTACTTCATATAAAGTCATTTTATAGAATTAATGTTGGATTCACATCAATTCTGAAATTGTTGTCATTGCATTCCCTGGTTGCTCCCTTCCTGGATCTTATGATGAAGCAAAGAAAGTAATTCGTGCATTGGGACTTGGATATGTTTCAATTCATGTGTGCCCGAATAATTGTGTTTTATTTAGGAAAGAGTATAAGAACCTTGATCAATGCCCTGTGTGTCATGCATCAAGATGGAAAGATTCAGAAGTAAAAAAGAGCATTCCTCAGAAGGTATCGCGGCAGTTTCCATTGATTCCAAGGCTTAAGAGGATGTTTAGCTCTAAAAAAACAGCAGAGGGAGCACAATGGCACAAGGTTAAGAGGCAACCAAATGAGAATGAGCTGAGCCATCCAACTGATGGTGAGGCATGGAAAGATTTTGATAGAAAATATGAGTGGTTTGCAAATGATCCAAGGAATATCAGACTTAGACTTGCTACAGATGGTTTCAATCCATTTGGCAACATGAGCTCCTCGTATAGCATGTGACCAGTATTCGTTATGCCTTACAACTTTGCTCCGTGGGAATGTGTGGACCAATCCAACTTCATGATGTCACTACTCATCCCTGGTCCTAACCAGTGCCCTGCAGGGAATTTTGATTTCTTTTTCGGCCCAATAATTGAAGAGTTGCTAGAACTTTGAAATGGTGTTCATACATATGACGCATTAAGTGATTCAATGTTTGATCTACATGAAGCAGTTATATGGTGTGTACATGATTTATCCAGCTTTGAGCGTTTATCTGGTAGAGTCACAAAAGGATATTATGCTTGTGTTCATTGTGACAAGGACCCTTGTTCCAAAAGAATAAAATATCTTACATTGGCTATCGACGTTTTCTTCCAAAGGAGCATCCATGGAGGAGAATGAAATGTTTCGATGGTCAGATCGAGAAATGTGATAGGCCAAAGGAATTTACTCCAGATGAGCTGATGCACTAGTTGGAGAGGGTCAAGGGTGGTAGTCCAAGCAACCACCCTGAAAGAAAGAGGAAGAGGGAATCAGATCAGTGCTGGAAACGAAGGTCTTGTTTGTTTGATTTGCCTTATTGGTCCAGTTTGAAGCTACGTCATAATCTTGATGTAATGCACATTAAAAAAAATGTCTGTGACTATTTTCTAGGCACATTTGTTGGTGTTGTTGGGAAAACCAAGGACACTATTAGTGCAAGACTTGATTTGGAAGATATGGGCATACAAAAAAAATTACACCTGATTCGCGATGGAAGTTCCTACATTTATCCGCATGCCCTTATACAATGACTAAAGATCAGAAGGTTAAATTTTGTGAATTCTTAAGGAGTTTGAAATTCTCTGATGGTTATGCTTCCAACTTAACAAACCATGTCATTGTAGAAGGATGCAACCTCCAAGGGCTAAAAACTCATGATTGCCATATCCTACTCCAAAGGACTTTAGCAGCTGGTGTCCGTGGAATCATGCATAAGTACATATATGAAGCCATTGTCAAATTAAGTAATTTCTTTCAGCAGTTATATGCTAAAACTTTGAAGGTAGATGTTTTGAAGAGAATGAAAGATGAAATTCCACTCATACTTTGCAAGCTTGAGAAAATATTTCCTCCCGTTTCTTTGATATTTGCTTGCACTTGACTATCCATTTACCTGATGAGGCAATGCTAAGAGGTCCAGTATGGGTGGATGTACCTCGTGGAAAGAATGTTGTGTGCTTTGAAACGTTTTGTGAGGAATAGAGCAAGACCCGAAGGATCAATTGCAGAAGCATATGTAGCTAATGAGTGCATGACCTATTGCTCAAGGTATTTCGATGATGTTGACACGAGACACAATCGTGAGGGCAGGAATCGAGAGCGCATTGATTTGAGAACCAGCGACTTATCTGTTTTTCGTCACGGAGCTGATTTTCTTGGAGCATCGAGGGTTATGTATCTTGAAAAGGAATATGAAAAGATGGTATGGTATGTGCTTAATAATTATCAGGAGGTTGAACCATACATCAAGTATGTTAAGCAACACTGATACTTTTCTTAATTAATAAAAATTATTTCCTCTTATTGTTCAAGTTACTATGTTTTGTAGGACTTACAGGGCCAAGCTACAAAGTAACGGAATTCCTGATGTTGACAAAACCTTTGAGACGGAATTCCCCTCCTGGTTTAAGAAACATGTGAGTTGTTACTATTTAATAATACCAATTACGGATGAAACTGTTTTTGTAGTAACAAATTATTCATATTTACTTGTACAGATAGCAAAATTACGTTTTGTGGACAACGAAGGCATTAGTGATGACCTATTTGCTTTGGCTTGTCAACCGGACCTGCGCGTTGGAACATTTTCAGCATGTATTGTTGGTGGTGTGTGATATCACACTATTGACCATGAAAAGAATAGAAGGTCCCAAAACAGTGGAATCATGGTTGAGGGTACACACAATGAAGAATATATTGAATTTTTTGGCTGCTTGAAACAAATTATTCAGTTGAAGTATAACTCAGATTTTAGAGAGAATCGGACGGTGGTTTTATTTCAATGTGATTGGTTTGATACTGATAGCAGAAAGTCTAGAATGAAAGATGATGGGTATCTAGTAAGCATCAACCAAGGTAGTTATTGGTACAAGGTTGATCCTTTTATTCTAGCAACACAAGCAACAAAGGTATTTTACTTGAATGACACTAAGTATGGTGATAGATGGAGAGTGGTTCAAAAATTTGCACATAGGCACTTGTGGAATGTTTTTGAAAACAGTGGCAATGCTGAAACTCAACCCCCTGGCATGGCATTGTCATACCAAGATGAGCACTATGTAGGCCTCCAGGTTTAAATTACTGAAGGAAGTATAGATGAGCATGTTAATGATTAATATTCTCATACTGTTGATGCTAGGGAAGTTTATGAGGCAGCTAGGCTAAGGGAAGAGGCAAATGATTTCACCGATGATGAAGATGAAACGGTTTTGCAATATGTGACTGACAATGATGATGATGTTGATGATGATTAGTTTCACAATATTTAATTATTGATGTCAGTTGTCCATTTTTGTATTATGTTGAGTGTACTGTTATTTTTTAATGATGTTCTAATGACGATAAGTCTGACAATATTTTTGTAATCTGACAATGATGTTTAATGCTTGTTCTGATTAGTCATTTTCTGATTATGTTTAATTAGCCTAAATGAGTTTGTGAGCGTGCTGCAATGCAGTACATGGTCTAGAAGGAAAAAAGTTTAACCTAGTTAATTTTTTTTATCAGGCCTGGACGAATACTTAAGGCAAGAGAAAAATTAGCTTAGACGATTACAATTCGGAACGAATAAATTTACCTGGACGACGGTATGTGGGCTGAATTTTACTGCAGCCCATCAGGCGCAGCTCTCGGCCTAAGATCTGGTAGACACTGACAGGCGGGGACCATTTGTCGGTGCCCTGTGTAGCCGCAAGGCACAGATAGGCAGGGCCCATCTGTCGGTGCCAAGCCAAGCACCGACAGGCGGGGCTCATTTGTCAGTGTCTATTTTATCAGATCTGCGTCTGTTCTTCACTATTTGTGGGTTTTTTATTTTGATTTATTTTTGAAATTTCAAACTTGTTTAAAATTCGCATATTTGGTCCGAATGAGTTGATTTTGTTTCCTAAAATCTTGGAAAATTTATCTCTATCATTTTGTTGCATTTCCATCAAGTTGTTGATGTCATATTTCATAGTGACCACAATGACCAATTGTGATAACTTTTCTAACTATTTTCTAAATTACCAAAATGTCCTAATTTTTTAGTGAGACTTTGTGTGCCTACATACATTTGTTTAATGTGCATTGAAAGACTTGATTTAATTTTTTTGAAGCACTTACAGTGGAAACTGTTTCGATTTCCCATGAATCAAAGTCAAACTAGTAGATGACTATCAACACTATAATGCAATATGAACATACATTTATAGAAAAATTATCAAAACAATTCACGAAAAATACCACAGGTTGATTTATACATACAATAGCCACCCACAAAATTTGAATGCAGAATTCAACTTATTTTGTTATTTAAAAACTATATACGATATTGGAAAAAACTGATTTCTTTCTGTTTTGCTTTCTTGTGTAGAAAACGTATTCCATCTCCTGGAATGGCCACTGGAGGGTGGGGTCGTGCTGTCAAGTTAGGTCTGTTTCTCTTCTTTGTTGGCGAAAAATGGAAGCGCATTTGGGCCACGCTTATATAAACCTGGCCCTTTTTCTCCTCTCAAACCCTAGCCGCCATTCTCACAGCCACCTAGACACCCTCAACACCCCATCTGCACCCCCATCGAAACCCCATCCGCGGCGCCCTCCTCGTCTTGGCCGCCCTCCTCCTGGCGGCCTCCTCTTCCCCATCATCTGTAGTCGCCAGTCCTCTTCCTCATCATCCGTGGTCAGCATGGCTCCGGGTCGGAAGAGGCTGCCACTACTAGGTTGGGTTTCCTGTCCCCTCTTTCATCTTCATGTTCGTGGCTCGACCTCCATCTTGCTGCTAGTGAAGACAGAGGTCAAAATTAGGGTTGTGGGAGGTGGGGGCGTGGCCACTATGGCATTGTCTGCTGTTCATAGTTTTAGGCAAAAGTGGTTAGGGTTTAGGCAAGACATAGAGGTTTAGGCAAACTAGGTGGTTATGGCACTGTCTGCACCAACTAGTGAAGCTAGGTTCATGTTCTCTGGTCTGATGAGATTTTGCCTTTTATCACAGCATGTTTTATTCAATATTCTATATAAATTTGTGCATAAATAAGGGTGATGCCAGGTTAATTTGTGTGCTAGCTTCACCACTGGAGTGCATAGTTATAATTCTACATGTATCTTTACATCCTTGCATATTGTTGGCTTGTTTCATGCATGTAAGTGGAGGAACCAATTGTTGATTATGAGAGGCAAAGGCTACAAAACATGATGAGGAACAGTCAGAGGATGCAGCAACTTGGGGTCGGTGCACTTGCCTCACTTCTAAACCAATCAACAAGAAAATCCAATGATAAAGCTCTTCAGTCACAACATAGGAAGGAGAAGGAAGGCTTAGTTGATAAGGTTAGATTAATGTTTATTTGTTTGTCTATTACTGTTCAATCTGATAAGGAGTAAGAATTATTGAGATTTATTTGTTCCTCTGTCATGACTACGAGGCAATGAAGGTTGCACAAGATAATTTTCCTGACACCAGTTTGACATTTAACAACATGCAAATTGGAGGAATAAGATCAAAGAGGGTGAGGGCTTTGGAAGAAGAAGCACAACCTACTAGAGTAACAAGGCAAAGGACAAAGGATCTAAATGCAGCTGAGAAACGTATGCAAAGGTCAACTATTGATGAACAAGAGGATGTCAATGGGGTTGATGATGACCCAAGAACCCAATCTGATGACTAGATCCATCCAAGTAATGAAGGCAAGTCACCTATCCATTCTTTATAGGGTCATTTAACAGTAACGTACAAGCGTTTAAAACCAATGAATTTATGATGTTTTATTTGTAGATCAAGAAATTGATTTTGGTCAACGCCCTAGGGGCCGAAGTATGGGTAAAGGTTTGGATAGGTTAACTCGAGGCTTGAACTGCAAGATTCCGGTGCATATTGCTGAAGGGCACAAGCGGCAGAGGCTCCAATGCAGGCTGCAAAGCTTGCATCAAAAGGTGGCATTATACTACGTCAACATATCCCTGTTTTCACACACTGGAAGCTATACAAGAAGGAGGAAAACAAATGCCACTTTGAGGAATACAAGGGGAAGATTTCTGTAAGAACTAGTTCCCTATGTTGTAATTGACTTTATAATATTATACTCTCATTACTCTTTAGTAACTATTGTAATGTTGTTGCCTAGGCTCAGTTTGCCATTGATACGAACAACAAAGATGTTGCTGCTGCATGCTCTGACTTGATGAAGTCTAGACTGAGGCAATTCTGGTATAGGCTGAAGAAGAAATACTTTGATGGTGTACCAGTGAACGAAGTGCCTACAACATCGCCGGTCCCTAGTATAAGTGATGATCAGTGGAGAGATCTGGTGCAAATGTGGGAATTCACAAGACATAAGGTACTCTTTAAACATGCTGCATAATTAATTATAATTGTAGGATCGATTAAGTTATTAGCAAATGCATGCTTTAATTGCCTTCTTTATCACTAAATTGCATTGTAGAACAAGTGTGTGGCAAACACACTGAATCTTGCAAAAGTTAGGTACCATCAGAAGACTGGCTCTCGATGCTATCTTGCTCATGGCCATGTTGTTGTAAGTTTAACATTTTACTTGTTTGTCCATTATCAAATTTTCTTCATGTTCTATACTTTTTTAATCTGTATGCAATTTCAGAAACAACAGGAGAAGTACAAAGATATGCCTCCTAATGCAATCGACATTTTCAAGGATTTCCACTGCAGCAGCAAGACTGGATTTAGTGAACCAATAAAAGAAGCCATTGTAAGTTTTTTTCATGCTAGTGTTGGTCATAGTGCTGTTTTTTCATCTACTGTAGTTCATGTTGTACTAAGTTTAACACCAACGGATTGCTTTTGTTAGGTGCAAATGGAAGCTATTCTTTATGAACCTGTGGAGGAAGGGCAGGTGCCGAAGACTCCTGCAGAAGCTCTTGCTCAAGTTTTGCCATCAAGAATATTTTTTTAAAAATGCTGGCAGCCGGTTGCTGCAAAGAGATGCGCCAAAGCTATTGTAGCTGCACGTGTTTAAGAACTGGAGGCTGAAGTTGAGGCTGAGAAACAAGGTGCTACAACACTTAAAGGTAAGCTTGAAATTCTTGAACAGAAGGCAGCAGAATCTGACAAGACATTGGAAAAGCAGCATGAGGAGATTGAGAAGCTTAAGAAGGATAATGAAGAGACTCTAGCCCTGCTGCGACGTGTGTTGTCCATCAACAAACAGTAAGCTACCCATGGTCGGTTGGCTGATGGATCTTTTGAGTGTTGGACTTCTCTACTATTTCTTTTGCTAAGTAATTGATACGCTGATGGATCTTTTGAGTGTTGGACTTCTCTACTATTTCTTTTGCTAAGTAATTGATACACCATTCGGATACTCATAGGTACTATATTAAGGTGCTACTGATTTAGTTGACAGTTATTACTTGTGGTCTGAATTAAGGTGTCATTTTGCTTATTTTGTAATTTAAGCTACTATTATTAGAGTGGAATATGTAATTCTAGAATTTCTCAATTTGTGTATCTGGGCTGTGATGAAATTTATGAGCTGTAATGAATTTCTGATTTATGTGTGGCCAGCTTTTGAGTGGGCTGGAATTTGTTTATGTGGTCTAAATAATTGGGGCCCATAAAAAATGAATTCTGGGAGGCCCATTAAAATAAGCCTAGCAAAAAAGTGGGCCAGAAAACTAAATAAGCCCAACCCATATCGAAATTGGCCTAGCCCACAATCGAAGATGGGCCAGCCCCACAATCCAGAATGGACCTAAATGGCGCCATCCCATGTCATCGCCACGTCATTGATGAGTCATCGCCACATCATTGATGAGTCATTGCCACAACATTGATGAGTCATCGCCACATAGGAACCAGTCATCACCATGTCATATATGACTCATCACTATATCATTTATTTTATGACGATATGGAGTTAAATAATGACAAAACATATATGTCATAAATCAATGACAAAACTATAATTGTCATAAAGAATCTATGACGATAGTTAGGGAAAACGTCACAGAATCCATTTTAACACGCACCTTTTGTGACGAAAAAAATTTCATCATTGTTCCGTCATAGATTACAGTTGCTAACGTATTTTAAAGCTTTTGTGACAAACCTGAAACGTCATAGATGGTCATATCTCTTGTATGTTGGCCATGCAACTAACGAGTGAGTTGTACTCTTGATATCTCATTGCTTGTAGTGTGGTTGAAATTTCTTTGTGCAGTGTTAGCATCTAGATCCATGAACGTGCCATTGTGAGTTTGTTGATTGCTAGACAAAGATTCATAGAATGAGCCATATGTTGCTGTAGATGGCTCCTCAGGGGTATCCCTTCAGCCTTGTGGTGAATTGACATAAGTTCCTAGAGAGAACCAATACTCTTAACATTTGTGCATCAACGGAAACAAAGAGCAGTTGGGATAAAATGAAAGTTTAGATTGTACCCCAACAGATGATTGGATCTCATGAAGTACTCGAGACTTCAGTGCAGTTCCTGAAAATTGAAAAGAAACCTTTTAGGGGCAGTAGCATGCTAGTATGTAAGAATTAAACGAAAAATGGCTATGCTCAATTACCACTATATGTGATAAAGCAACATCTTAGGAGCAAGTGTGAAGCATCTAGATAAGGTAATTATCCGCTGCTGTGAAAAGAGATAGAGAAGGGATATAAATGATAGAACGAGTACGACTAAATAGGAACAATTCATGAGCATTGCGATTAGGTAAGCAAGAAGAAATAGGCACAAAAGCCACATGATGGCATAGATAATTAAGAAACTATAAGTTGCACCTTATTTGGCATAGGAAAAAGATAAAATAAACATACAGGTAGACGAAACATCATGCTTGAACATAATCTTAACCATTCATAGGTAAGTGGTATGGCCGTTATAAGTTAGAATAATATGTGAAATTGAACTTGTATTTTAGAAGAAATTGAAGGCAGTCAGAAAAAGAGTGGGTAACCCTTGAGTTAACCATCATACAACATTTGGCATCCTTTGTTACACATGTACTTTTCTCTTGTTGTCTTTTCTAAAAAAAAATCTAATCCCAAGCTTCGTGAATTGCATGTCTTAAGGATGATCACGAAGACTTCAGTTTTTTCCTTGACCAGACATACGAGACTTAGCTTTTCATGCCCTAAGTCATGCACCAGTGTCATGGGAGAGCCATGACCTCATACTGATGGGCTAAACTTCCACCGCATTTCAGTCTGAATTCCGTGCCATATTCGTCATGTTGACTATAGGATCATTTGCTTATACAACGAACTATATCATCCGTATCAGACTTACCACTTGCCACTTGCCAACACCGGATTCCAAACAAGTAGGCCATGTGAGATTTCGTTACCTTAGTATGTGCGGAATAGATCAGTCAACCAGGACCTGCCTCGATCCAATTTCTTTACGGTTCACGCACCATGTGACTAATGCATCGTACTTATCTCACGTACTACGGCCGCGTCACCCCTACCAACAACGTTGGCACCAACAAATTAAGCTCGCATCAAATCAAACGGGGCCGAATTTTCCCCGGATTCGTGCGAAAAACGCCATCTCGTAATCCCCTCCAGCGTCCTCGGCGCCCTTGGTTGGCTGGAAACCCCCCTCGGGGAGCACATTGGCGTGCTCGCAAGTCGCAAACCGAAGCAAACATCAAATTTTCATCGATGCCGAATAGGAAAAGCAAAAGATGCGAGGGGAGCAAAATCTCCGCCTTACACTTATCTCGCACGTAGTACGACCGGTCACCTTTCCGAGGCTCGTGTGAAAGGCGGGTCGCCGTCGCTATCGCATGATCCTCGCGGCCGAATTTTCTATCCTGTCTTTCGCCCCCTGTTTCTCTGCCTCTGGTGAAAGCTCCGTGTGCCGGCGACCCTCCACCAGCAACGGTGGGGCACGGCCGACGGCGGAGCCATTGGTGGCCACGTACGCGCCGCGCGCCTTTGCACTCGCGGAATTGCCAGGATGCTGTCGTCTTCTTCCTCTCCCCGCTGTTTATCTAGTCGTGCGCGGACCACTAGGCTTATCCTGCCGGCGAGATCCACATATCACGTTCCAGATTCGGCCGCACCCGGCATTTCTTTTTCCAATCGTGGCTGCTGTAGATAGATTGCCTTTTCAGAGAGACGATTCATGCAGAATGAATGTGATTACGGTTAGAAATTGATCTCCACCTATTTTGGCCCAACGGTTTTAATGGCAGTTGACCTAATCGCGCTTTGATCGGAGGCGCCTAGCCCATTATGACTGGTTGGCCTCTGTCGTTAGCGCCACAGTAAATAGAGGTGGAAGGCCGGTCGGGACTTATGACCTAAGTTAGTCTGTACCGTCGCACCCCACCGACAAACCTAAACCCGATCTGTGAGAGGGCGCTGTGCCGACGGGAAGCACCACCGCCGTCACCGCCACGACGACCGCCGTCACCGGGAGATCGACGACATCGCCGTGACTTCTACGCCACTGCCCTCTTCAGCGACCGACGCTGCTCTAGCGAGAGGACAGCATCGACAAAATGCAGATGACCGAATCGTCTTTCTCGACTCCGGCGACCGGATCCGAAGGTGTTGACCACCTCCGAACCACAGATTTATTATCGACACGAAACTCTCGGATCTACACTCTTAGACACCGAGAAAAGATCACAACAATTACATATCGTAACATTGTGATCTGAACCTCGCAATACAGTCGGATTTCTTCGCAGTTTTCTGGTTGCTTCTCTGCTTCTGTTACTATTGGAAGAAGTAACAGTGCGAGAAGGATGAACAGCCATGTAAACGAGATTGCCGTGTTTGGACGAGAAGGGCGTATGATCATTTCGATTGAATGGACCTGAGAGGGGGAAGGGACCAATTATTGTGGCATTGGGAGCTCAGGGCCACACAAGCCGCTGTCCGTGCTGCCTCCTCAGATTGTTACAAGAACCGAACCCACTTGAAGGAGACAGGGGATCCTTCCCCCCCGTCCAATTCCAATCAGCCCCCACATGAATGGACGGAAGAGATAAAGTTGCTGTAACAGTCTTTTCCTTATTATAAAAAGATTGTTGTAACAGAGGATACAACACAATACAATACTACAGACAAATACATATATCTTAGGAGTATGTCCGATATTTTCTTCAACAACTTATACTGACCAACCAAAACTTAAGCAAGCCCAAGCATTCTTTTCTACGGTATTACACCATGCCATTGGCGATGAACACAAAGTTAGCATCACAACAACAGCAAGGTCAAAGAAGAGGTAACAGCCCGCCTACTGTAGGCTGGTACAGACTGCAACAGTTGAGCCAAGCCTGGCTTCCGATATCACAGCACTTTGATGGGCTCTGCTGCACCACGAGGAGGTTCGATGCTAAGGTCCAGGCTGTTGACCGCTATGCTGAGCTCCAAACTGCTGATCGAGGATGCTGGTTCCAAGCCACAGGCCATGGATGCGAACGACGACTCAGCGTGAGCCTTTGGCCTCTGGAAAAAATTAGTTAGTGTATTGACCTGTCAAAATAATAGTTGTTAGTAGTAGTTTTCTCATCGTTCGTTCTTTCAGAGAGGTAAAAAGGTGCTGATTTTTACCTGCATGTTATTGCCTAAAAATTCTCCACCTCCAGGATAGCTTGGCGTCGTATACTGAGGTGAGGATCAAAATTCACGGTTAATCACTTTAGCTCTGGTTGTTTGTCTCAACAAGCTAATACTCCTTAGCTAGTATCAGAAAACAATTCTAGCACAATGTCTGTTACAGATAGATTAGAAACACAGAAGAACTAAACTGCAGAACTTACAGGAACATCGCCGCGGTCGGTATGAATTATTTCCTCAGTAGGAGCAGGCTTATTGGCGATATTTTCAGAGCCTAGCACCTGTAACAATGGGACAAAGACGATCAGCTGCCAGATCCATCCAATCAACCATTGGAACAGTTCGTATTCAGTTGTACCGAGCACGCACTTGATCGTTGTTGTAGTCGGTGATGCCGACGTCGAAGAGGCTGGCCCGACGCTTCTTCTTGCCGGGGTTGGTTTGCCGGAGGAAGTACTTCTGGGCGTGGCTGGCCACCTGTGTCGCCGTCCTGGTGGTGACGAAGTTCTTGGAGATGCCCCTCCAGTCCCCTTTGCCCAGATGTTTCAGGCCGTCGAGGAACTTCCTGTGCTCCTCCTCGGTCCATGGAACCCCTGCACCGATTTCACCGTCAATTGAAGAAAGGAGCAATCTGGGTACGAATGATTGGTGACTGTTTCTATACTACTCAGTAATGCTGGTGATTGCAAGAGCAACCGTTGACTGATCCATGAAACGGGGCTAAGTTTTTAGTGTTTCTCTCATACTGCCGAATCAATCTGGCACAGCATTTCCTTCCACGGTCCCACTAATCGTTGGATCACGTGCAATAACCTTAACGCTAGTAGTAGATTTCAGATGAATCGAATCGAAAAAAAAAGGGTACCACCTTTCTTCCTCTCCTGCGCCTTGCGGCGGCGGTGCTTCTGCTGCGGGGTGGCGAGGTCGCCGTCGTCAGAGGCGTACCCCTTCCCGGCCTCTCCGGTCGGCAGGAGCCGGTTGTAGGTGAGGTTGGGCATGCTGGAGCACTTCTTCATCTCCACGGGGCCCGCATCCTCGTCCGCCTCCTCGCCGGGGAGGCGCACGTCCGTGCCGAACAGCCTGAAGCTCACCGGCGGCAACGCCTGCGTCCTCCCTTCATCCGGCCCCCGCCGCTCCATCCACTCGCCCGCCGTTCGTTGCGTGGTCGCTGTCGACGGTAACCTTGTCGGAAGCGGACTGGACGGTTGGTTGGGTCGGGCGGATGGATGCTTTGGAGGCTACCGCGGAATCCACGCAGTGGACGGGGTGACCTGGGCCATTTCTTGCAGGGTCCCCTGGTTTATTTATAGCGCAAATCGCATGGATGGGCTCAATTTTCATCGCCTTGTTATCATTGACCCGATATAGACGAGGGAAGATACCACCTGGCATTGGCGAGGTGCGTTAGGATGAGCTGTTCCTGATCGGCGCCTCTAGTATAAAGTATAAACCCCGTTTTGACGACGCCTGCATCTACGTCACAAAAGAAGTGCTCGGGGTTCTCTGTACGCGGCCTCTCTGTAGTCGATCCATTCTTTTGAGGGATCACTTCGTCTGAGTTCGTCGGTCTAATGGATCCTGCCTGACAGGCTGAGAGACGAAAATGCTCACAAGACAAGGCCAGCTGCGACGGAAATGGCTCTAGGACCCGTAATACTTGGGTGAGCAGGAAATTACACGCAGGTTTCCATTCCATTTCATTAGTGAGGAGTATTAGTCCTCGCCCCGAGTCGAACCGTAGCAGACTAATGCTGCCACGAGTCAACGAGGCACTACCTAGTTTCCGGCCTACACAAGCATCTTTCTAAACGAACGTCATGGGCAAAATGATCCGTCTGCCGTGTTACGCGTGTCCACGACACCCACCTGCAACATCCTGACGGATGCATGCTCGACGACGCGGCGGCACCGGAGGTAGGAACACATTTCGGGCAAAGCATTCTGCCGTGGAAATTTCGTGCGCTTGATCGGGACAGCACGTACGCCCGGGTCCCGTTCCGCTATGACCGCGGCGTTTCGTGTCGCTCGTGGTGGTGGTGCCGGCCACTGTCTCCTGCGTGCACGTGCGCTCCGGGCCGGGTCATGCGCACCGCAGCTGCCGGTGCGCGACCTACGACGCGCACACGCCGGCTCATCAACAGCAGCTCGCGCGCGCCACGCGCTTTCACCGGCCAGACCCTAAACTACTCCACGACGACCGCGCCCCAACCACGGCGCTCCCCCACAGCGTAAACCAAAGCATCGCGTTCATCGATAGTATACTTCTGCCGATCAATCCCCGCTTGGTATCATCGCGGCCCCGGCTCCGCAACGTCCCTCCGTACGTGCGCATCGCCGCGCCGCGCCGCCGTCGTCATTCTTCAAATGGTGGTCGAAGCACCGCTCCGCCCGGTGGATTACTACGAGGCACCGATCGTCTCTTCTCGTGATCGACGTCGCTGCCACAGGAGGCCGCGCCCGCGCGCGTCGTGGTCGGGAGGCTGATTGGAGAACGGCGGAACTAGTCGCCGCGTCTTGTGTTCGCCTCGCCCTTACCGTCTCCGAGGGATGCTCCTCTGGCTGTACATGGATTGGATAACTTCAGACGTGGCGTCAGGCTGGATCGGTCCGATCGAGAAGCCACGCCCCTGTTACTACCGCATTGGGTAAGTGGATTACCGGGATTTACGTACTCGAGCACTCGGTTACTCTCCGTTCGTGGAGAACTAAGGAAAGTCCTGCTTAGTTACTACTAATCCTCCTACTGAGAATACCAGCAGTTAGCGTTGTCTTTTCCCAGGGCCAAAAGGAGTTTTACTACTCTTAATTTAGCATAGTAGTAGAAGTATACTATAAAAACCGCATGCTTGGGTGGAATGCGGCTGGGCCGCGGTGAAGAAACGAACGTAATTATCGACGTCATCTGAGCGCGCACCCAGATTAGTTGCGCCATGGATTTGGTGGCGACCTCCAATCCTAGATCACAATGGCAGAGTCATTTAAGCCTTGTTCGTTTTGCTTTGGAATGGTATCGGAATGGGCTGGAACGAGTAGGATTAATCAATCTGGTTTTAAAACATAGCATTAGCAGAAAACGGCCATTCGATTAGAGCCAATTTGGTTTGAAAATTAATTAAACCTACTCATTCCTGTTCCTCCTCAGCCTATAATAAAACTGTACTACCAAGTGTTCGGAATGAAATAGATAGAAACCACGCGGCACAAGTTTAATCAGAGGAGTTATGGATTTGTTACTTACTGTAACTGAACATAAAAAAAATTAGAAGTGAGATTAAATGAGATATAAATTCCGCCCAAAGTATGGCTTAAGTGACACACCCGAATACACGTAATTTACGAATACGGTTTTTTTTTTTTTTTTGAAATGGCAGGTGCTCTTCCCTTGCATTAAGAAGAAAAGAAGTTGTCTCACGCAACAAGAAAAGAAAGAGAGGGCCAGCATGAAACTGCTCTAAGAAGTAAAAAGTAAAGCACAAATAAGGTTGGGGCACCGCAGTGCACTCTAACTAGGCTGGCCAGCTAACAAAGATGCCGAAAACAACAAAAGCAACTAGGAGTATGGAGAAAACACACCCTGAACAGTCCCAGAGACTTCGTTTACTACTTGCTCTCTTGGATTTCTCATTGCCCAACCATAGTAATCAATTTCTTCCTTTGCTAGCAGTGCCACTTGAAGTGCTGATTTCTTCTCGTCATAAAAAATGCGCATGTTTCTTTCCTTCCAGACATTCCAGAGACACGGATAAAGCCCGTTTCTGGTGCCGAAGGAGGCCGCAGAGCGAATTCCACCATTCGGCCGCCACATCATGCGTGCCAGCCGTCGGTGTGATGGAGAAGTTCCATCCGTCGTTAGACTTGTATTACGGCCTCAGGCCGCATGAATTGTTGTACGCTCGGCCCATGTACGTAGCTACAAGCCCATGCGAAGTGATGGCCAAACGGGCCATCCAGCACGGACCGGCTAAGTATGAAGGAAAAACTTTTATTTACCTCCCTCAATTATCCTCAACTATCACGAGTGTTCATTTTTCTTTCATCAATTACAAAACCGAGTACTCAGACTCTCTCAACTTTTAAAACCATTCGTTTTTTCTCCTCGGGTGGTTTAGATAACTATTTTCACTGACGTGGCAGCTGACGTGGCGACGTTCGCTGATGTGACGACTAACATGTCATCACTTTATTTTAAATTAGAAAAAAATACTTAACATACTAAAAAGGTCTAGACAAATTTTTCTTCTAAATGGTTATTTTATTTCAGATTTTTTTTTTGAATAAAATATGTTTCAATTTTGAAATTGAGCCTAAAACAAAAATTGTTCTTTGCGAAATGATTTAAGTCTACGTGAAGTTTCATTTATTAGCATGTTAAGTATTTTTTTTGCCAATTTTAAACAACACGAGGACACGTCGGCTGCGCAACTGTCACATGGACTGCCATGTCAGCGGCCACATCAGTAAAAATCGCCATGCGGGTTGCACACGTCAGCAAAAATCACTACGTCAGCTGCCACATCAGCAAAAACGTCATGTCAGCTGCTACGTCAGCGAAAACCACTGTCTAAACCAATCGAAGAAGAAAAACGAACGGTTTTGAAAGTTGAGGATCTGAGTATCTGATTTTGTAATTAAGAGAGCAAAAACGAACATACGTGATAGTTGAGGGAGGGCAAATAAAATTTGGCATGACCTATTTAAGGCCTTGAACGTGCCTTTCAACACTGGGCTGGGCCGATTTGCGGCCCATGACCGCACCAGTTCTGCTCACGGCCGGGCGGCCAGCTCCTACGACGGCGGCAGCACGATGGTCTGGTCGTCCCCTTTCCTTCCTCTCCTCTCCTCGGAAGCTAATCTAGGCGAGCCTGCCGCTGCAGGCAGGCAAGTTCCCGTGATCCGATCGACGCACAGGCTAAACACCGACCGAGCAAGCACCGGTAGACAGAACCAGGCTCTTCTCTTCTGCTACGTGACGCAGCGCCAGCACCGCGCTGTTCCAGCGAGCGTCCACGGCTGGGGCTGGGGCTGGGGCTGGGGCTGGGCTCGTCATCTAGCCGAACGCGCCGTCGAACAAAAATTCCAAGCAGCTCCTGGTAATGGGAGTCTACGTCGCTTGTCAGTAGTAAGTGTGGTCAAAAGCGGCGTGCCAGTGAAGTCTCTGCGAGCTGTAGTACAAACAAAACTAGGAAACGCAAAAGCAATGATTCATCAAAGTGGCCACCCATCCATCCATCTCGCCAAACCCTATCGATCCCTACAAAGCACCGCAACGCGGAGTCCTTAAAAAATATAAATATTTTAAATTTAATTAAAGTCAAACTATTTTAATTTTAACTATTGATAATAAAAAATTAATAATATTTTATTATATATAGATTATGATACTTTAGATTTTTTATGAAACAAACTTTCATAATATATAGTACTTTTTTATGGTAAAAATTATTTAAATTTGTAAATATAATTAATCAAAGTTGAGAAAATTTGATTTTAACAAACTTAAAAATGTTTATATTTTAAAAGAAAAAAGCAGTAAGCTGGCTAGGCTACGTCGATCCTCTGACAAAAGAGGGGAAACCAGACGGCGCCTGAAAGAACGAGATGCACGCAGCCATTCCCACTTCCCAGTTGCTGTGGCGGGGAAATCTGATGGATCTCTCGGATCAAATCATCGAAAGCGATGCCGCTCTCGCCTGTCGCTTCTTTCGATAAAGAGGGGGCGCCGAGAGGGGAGAATCCGGCCCTTTCCCTTTTTTCTTCGCCGTTTCCTAGAACAAAGGGGACGAGACGGCGCAGGTTTTGAACGAGCGAGGAGATCCCTAGGACGCTGCGGGAGTTAAAGAATGTTGTTGTTGTTGTGCTTCGCTATCGAGCGATACAGTGACGTCTAGCATAATACGGTCTCGTAACAACACAAGTTCTAACTAGCTCTCAGCTCGTATAGGAAAACGGGCAAAGTCGTTCTCTCCTTCACGCATGGAAAACGATCAGTTTGGTGCAGCGTAGCCGATGGAAACGGACACTTAAAAAACATTCTCATGTCCATATGAAACTCACGTTTTTTTTTCAATTTATATTTTTTTTCTAGAGAAATTTCTACGTTCTAAACAGGCCTCGGTGGATGACGATCCAGATGATTTGGTGATGTGGACTTCCTACTTCATTCAACAAGCACGAAAGTTTCAGGTCCAATTATTTTCTTAAAAGAACTTTGTTAGTGTATGCGGCAACTTGAGGAAAAAAAATATGTGAACTAGTAGGGTCCTGTTTAGTTAAACTTCTCTACGGACTCCTACATCGATTTTTAGTGATGTACTAACAATAGCATGGAGTATGTGAGAGCTGTTTTCTACTGTTTTTAGGATGGAACCGCATGAAAATAAAAAGTTGAGAAGCAAGGAGCCATCAAAACATAGCCTCACCGGCTCCCCATGTCCATGTTATTACTCAATATTGCAAATTGTTCATATTTTTAGTTGAAACCGTTTTACAAAATATTTTTAGATAAATCTGAGCAAAGCTAGAGAAGCCAAAGACAGAGAGCTGTTTTTCTAGAGAAATCATTTTTCTAGAAAATTTAGAGCTAAAATTATTTTTTAAAGAAGACAGAGCTCTGCCAAACTTTGTAAGACATCGATATGCGCTTGTCTTCGTTCTTTCTTGCATGAATCTCGCCACAACCAGGACATCAGTTAGTCTTTCCAATAAGAGCATCCACAATGTATCTAAAAAAGCAGATCATAAGCTATAAAATATTTCTTAAAGTAGATTATAAACGTTGTAGAAGTTGTTAACGGAAACAGCTAAAGCTATACACAAAGCTACTACTAAGCCATAGGAAATATAAAAATATTTTTTAACCCCTCCTTCACTCTCTCATTAGTGATGAACATGATTTTTTTTATTTTAAAGTGAGTTTTAGTTGTTGCTTATACAGTGCATCTTATACACAATTAAAATTTTCTTACACAAAGATTCACTTTTATGGACAAGTTGAAAATAAGCATTGTGATTGGCCTAACTGAAAAGGAAAGACTAGCGCCTCGTGTAGGTTTGGAATATAGGCAACGCTTTTTCAAAAGATAAACTAAGTCCCTTGAGATTGCTTCTAACCACATCTATCCAAGCAATGCCCAAGCTGAGGCTCAATCTTTTAATACGCGGACGCAATGTGTGCCTGTCCTGTGAAGTCTTGGCAGTACTTTCACCCGGGCTTTGTTTAGGTACAAAGGATTTGGATCCAAATGCGGTGATTTAACCCGATCTAATTCTGAAAAAGTTCTTGAAACCAATGGGCCTTGTTCAGAGCAGGGGTTTGATTTGCTTTAAACTAGGTTCATAAAACCGCGGTAAATCGCTCGGTTTTCGTGGTTTTTGATATTACCGTTGCGATCCGATTTCATCCGACCGGTTTTCGTTTTAATTTTTTAAAAAAATTAAAAATTTAAAAAAATTTAAATACCGAAAACCGTTAATACCGCTCAACATACCGTTAAAAGCGGTGAGTTTTAAATTTTAAAATTAAAAAAAAAACCGATCGACTAACATGTGAAACTGAACGATTTATTGTAGTAATTCGTTCAAATTTTAAATTTTTAATTTTTATCAGTTTTTACGGTTTTTACAATTTTCATAAGTTTCAAACCAAATCGTAAACCTGCTTTAAACAAGCGCGCGGGCCTACATATTTGATTACGAAAGCGCGGCATACTAACCCAAAGCCGGCGGCGCTCTAACGGTAATATTATAACGTTAAACAGCGAAATCACAGGAGAGGAAGGCGCCGAGACGCAGAAGCGAGGGGACATCACCAGTACCTGCCTGCTCTGCGCCTCTGCCTCTGCCTCTGCTGCTCGGTCGGCTGCCGCGGTGTCTTCCTCTGCCATCATCGGCAGCGAGCGCACTCCACCGCTCTGGTACTCTCTCGTCGGGACGAGCTGCACCGTCCTCTCTCTCTCTACACCAGACCACCCACCGGCCCTCCTGTCCCTTCCATAATCGCCTTTGTCCGTTACATCGCCATCAAGTTGTTCAAGCACATCAAGTTGTCCAAGCACGCCGCAGCAATGCAGCCGTCACGCTCCCAACACGCCAAGCCGCGTCTGGCAAGATCTCACACGCGCTCGCGCAGCCAGGCCCTGGCACAGGCAGCGGTCGCGCCGCTGGATCCGGGCTCCGATTCTGAGTACCAGGACTTCCGGTTCAACTTCGTCCCGGAGGTGTTCGAGCTCCAGATGGGCGGCGTCGGCAGCGAGGGGAGGAACGGCGAGGCCAAGGCGCCGGAGAAGGTCGTCGCGTTCGAGTTCGACAAGGTCAGGATCAGCATTGCCTCCAGCGATAGTGAGGGGGAGAGAAAGGCGCCGCCCAGGAGCTCCTTCTCCGGGGCCAGCCACCCGCCGGAGCCGGTGGACGAGATGGACACCGTCTTCGTCGCAGTGGACGCAGGGCACAAGCCGGCAGCCAAGCAGGCGGTTGTCTCGTGGGACGCGTCCCCGCCGCTGAGCGGGAGCGGCACGGCGAGCCCGCACAGCAGCATCGACAGCTCCGTCGCGGCGGCCACGGTCACCAGCATCGCGCCGAGCTGCACCGTCACCAGTCTCAGCGCCAAGACCAGCGTCAGCAGCAGCGCAGCCAGCGACGGCAGCGGCTGGAGCAACGGCACCGCCAGCGCCGCGGCCGCCGGCGCCGGCGGCAGCGGCGGAAAGCCGCACAAGGGCGGGGACCCCAGGTGGAAGGCGATCCTCGCGGCGCGCGCGCGGGACGGGCCGCTCGCGATGGGGAGCTTCCGCCTGCTGCGGCGGCTCGGGTGCGGCGACATCGGGACGGTGTACCTTTCCGAGCTCAGCGGCGGTGCCGGCGCGGCGAGGCCCTGCTGGTTCGCGATGAAGGTCATGGACAAGGCGTCGCTGGAGAGCCGCCGGAAGCTGAGCCGCGCGCAGACGGAGCGGGAGATCCTGCAGCTGCTGGATCACCCGTTCCTACCAACTCTGTACGCGCATTTCGAAACCGACAGGTTCGCCTGCCTCGTCATGGAGTTCTGCCCCGGCGGCGACCTCCACGCTCTCCGGCAGCGCCAGCCTGGAAAGCACTTCCCGGAACACGCGGCGAGGTACTCCTACATTCCATAGCAGCATCACATTCTTCTTTGGTTTAGATTCTTAGGAGTACTCCCTCCGTCGTTAAATAAGTCAAACTTTAATAATATCTATAAATTTAAATAATTTTTTAATAAAAAATTACATATTATAAAAAGATGTTTCATAGAAAAATCTAATAACATGAGTTATATATGATAAAATATTATTAATTTTATATTATTAATGATCAAAGTTAAAAAAGTTTGACTTTGACTAAATTCAAAAATAATTATATTAGTCAGGAGGTTGTAATAATTTGTCAGGTCAGTGCGGTTGCGGATTAACTGTTTGGTTCTTCAGTTTCAACTTGCGAGCGCCCGATTACCACCTTGATTATCAAAATTAATCATTAAAAATCTTCAATATCACTTCTTCCGTCATTAAAACTGCTTGTCCTTCAGAACTATAGAATCCTGCAAATTATTTTTCGAGGTTTGAAATTCTCTGTCCACAAACATTCGTTTAAAATTGTCGACGTGTCTGCTAGCTTCCTCCGTCAGTAAAGTGGGCATTCCCTGCTAGAGTGCTACGTAAAGCGCTACTACTGTCTTTTTCCCCATTGTTTCTTTCCTGCTGTGAAACTTGATACCCCTACCTAAATAGTACATAGTAGACGCAATAATCAGTGATATAGGCCATTGAATCTTGGAGTACTCTAGGAGTAGGCGTTAGTAGCATACAAAACAATCTACAACTTTCAAGTAATTATTCTGTTTGCATTGTCTGAAGAAAGATGATTTGAACTATTTTCCTATAATATTTCGCTGCATCTGTGATCAAAATGCCAAATATGTGTTGAAGATGTTCATATGTTCGATCGTTTTCAGGTTCTACGCCGCAGAAGTTCTTCTTGCTCTAGAATACCTGCACATGCTTGGAGTGGTCTATAGAGACCTGAAGCCGGAGAATGTGCTGGTCAGGGAAGACGGCCACATCATGCTCTCCGATTTCGACCTGTCCCTCCGTTGTGCCGTTTCGCCAACGCTCGTGCGATCTTCCCTGCACTCCGATCCCCGGAACGCGCAAACCTGCGCGCAGCCCGCGTGCATCCAGCCGACATGCCTCATGCCCAAGCTCTTCAACCCGAGGAGCAAGAAGAGCGGCACCACCAAGAAATCCAAGAGCAGCGAAGCCAAGCAGCAGCAGGCGTTCACCGGCCTGCCCGAGCTCGTCGTCGAGCCGACCGGCGCGCGGTCCATGTCGTTCGTCGGAACGCACGAGTACCTGGCCCCGGAGATCATCAAGGGGGAAGGCCACGGCAGCGCGGTGGACTGGTGGACGTTCGGCATCTTCCTGCACGAGCTGCTGTACGGCAAGACGCCCTTCAAGGGCCAGACGAACCGCGCCACGCTGTTCAACGTCGTCGGCCAGCAGCTCAAGTTCCCGGACTGCCCGGCGACGAGCAACGCGAGCAGGGACCTGATCAGAGGCCTGCTGGCCAAGGAGCCTCAGAGCCGGCTCGGCGTGAAGAGAGGCGCGGCCGAGATAAAGCAGCACCCGTTCTTTGAGGGCGTGAACTGGGCGCTCATACGGTGCAGCACTCCTCCCGGCGTGCCGAGGGCTGTGGAGCCGGTCGCCGTGGCGATGCCGGCGAAGCCACCGCCGCCGGTGGAGAGGGTGCCAATGAACGACAACAGCGGCGGCGGCAGCAAGAGGATGGCTGGCGCAGACGTCGAGTCTGGTGGCAAGTTTCTAGACTTCGAGTTCTTTTAGGAAGTCTGAACCCTGCTTTGCAGCTGTAGTTGTAGCGTGTTAACCATACCTGTTTCTATTCCATTTGTAGGTGTAGTTCCATACTAGTACTAGAGTTTGTGAAACGTGCTGTCTGATGCATTTCAGTGTTCTGTTTCATTTCTTCACTCTCTAATGTCCGTTTGCAAGGCATGTCAGTCAGCGAGAGTGAAATGAAACATTTGAGCGGTCCCATTTGTAGGTGTAGTTCCATACTAGTACCAATTTCCATCGTGATTCTTCTCATGATTTATCCAAATTTATCGCAGTAGATACATGACCAGCAGCAAAATACAGAGTAAATCGGCCAAATCACTCTTGACCAAAATGTGAAATGCCAACTGCTTCTAGAACAGAGCCGTCGAACAGAAAGAATCTAAAGAAACAGAGAAAAAACAGAGATCAGCCATACACTACATTAGCACACTACACGACCAGGTTATCTGCGGCGCTGATGATCCCCATGCCGGCGGCAGGGTTCCGGTGCCGCATGAGGACGCGCAGCTGCGCACGCTGGCATTCGAGGTTGGACACGAGATCCACCCTCTCCTCGCGCGGCCGCGCCACCCTGACCGCCTTGGGGAACTCCACGGACCCCCTGATCCCTCGCCGGATGTGCGGGTTCTCGCCGCCGCCGGCGGCGTCGCGCCGGTGCTGCTGACTCCGGCTCGGGCTCGGCTGACCGTGTTGGTTCCGACTCGGGCTAGACTTTCCGACCGGCGAACCGTTGCTGCAGCTGCAGCAGCTGCTCCGGTTGCCGCCGCTGATGGCAGCAGCGGTGGCCTGGAGCTCGGCGACCGCGTCGTCGATCTCCCGCAGCTTCTCCTGCATGGCCGCCTGCGCGTCGGCGAGCTTCATCTGCACCCGCTCCTCGCGCCAGAGCTCCGCGACGCGCAGCATCCGCCGCTCCTCCTCGAGGTCCTCCACCGCGCGCGCCGCGCCGGCCTCCTCCCGCAGGGCCCGGCACTCGGCCTCCGCGGCCTCGCCGCGCCGCCGCTCCTCCGCGAGCTCCGCGACCAGCGCCTCGCTCAGCGCCTCCGCCTTGCGCCGCATGCGCCGCTCGAACTCGAGCTCGGCACGGAGCTCCCTGATCCGGTCCACGCAGAGCTCCAGCTCCGACGACATGGCGCCGTACCCCTGGTCAAGCTCCACCTCCTCCGCGCCACCCAAGTCCTCGTCTTCGCCGTCGAACACAACGATCATAGGCGATTCGGTGTCCCTGCCCTTACAGGAAGATCGCGACGGGGAGCAGTGGCGACCGTCGTGGAACCGGTAGTGGGGGTTGTGATAAAGCTTCCAAGGCGGAGGCGGAGGAGGAGAATCGCAACGTGATCCGAGTCCGAGGGCGCCATGATTGGTCTCCACATGCACCGACGCCATCTCTCCGACCTCGGGATCCAATATTTTACTACTACTCCGCGTCGCGAGTGGGGTTCGGAGGGAAAGCGCATGGCCCCGGCGCTCCCGCTCCGGCCTCTTCGTCCAGGCACCGTCTTTGTGAGCTGTAAAAGGGAAGAAGGCGGGAAGGAGGAGATGGTCACGTCTCACATGCATGGATCCCGAATTCGACGCGGCCATCATGGTGCTGCATTTCACGCGCCCCCTCGTTGCTGTTGCTGCCTTTCCCTTTCTCATGCGGTTGTTGTTTATCATTCCGGACTCCTCGAGGTGGCACGCTGATGATGCTAGCTACCATTGCTGATGGTGCTGGTCTACGGAGTACGGAGCATGTGCGCGCCATGGCTTTACGGTGAAGGAGCTAGCGCGCATGCCACGCAGTCGCGTCGCGTGGCATCCCCGCAAAAATCTTGTAGTACTCGCACTCGACGCCGGCTGGCTAATCTTTGTGCCGGGACAGCAGTGAGCACTCGCTCGGCATTGCTCCTCAGTGTCCCGATTGTGGGAGGAAAGCATACGACTTCTGAGACTGCTGAAACCACGCAATGAGTGTGCTCAAAACCATTCGACTTTTTGATTGATAAATTTATAGAATTGATATCTTTTTTTTAGACCAATATAGAATTGTGATCTTGTGCCGTTGAGGAAAGAAAAAGAGAGAAAAAAAAGCATACCTCCCTTCGTTCATCTGGAAACTAAGGAGAAATGAAACAAAAAAAAATATGATACACAACAAGCAAAGAGATAGATAGAAATAAAGATTTATTAAAAAGAAAAAAATATATTGTAAAGAGAAAAAGATAAACTAAGAAGTAAGAATGACAAAAAAACTCAACAAATTTTGACTCTTGGAAGACAGTTCTCAGCAGAACCACTAACACACCAACGGTTTCTCAAATTTTATATGTAAAGTACTGTTTAAACACTAGTAATTATATATCTATTGACACCGTAAGAAATGAAAATGCTGGCAACGACACTTCATGGCCCTGCTTCTCACTTTCTCAGACGTCTCTTGCGTTGACGGTTCGTTTCGAGCTGTATCCATCCTTCATTTAGAAGGTCGCTGAAGAACCGCATCACTGTCCTGCACCAGCCATTGAAGACTGTTGCCCATTGATCTCCCCTGAGAAGTGAGAACTGGTACCCTGCATGCGTCGCTTAGCTTCCAACTTACAATCTGCCGTGCCATCAATCTTGCCCGGCTGAGAGGTGCAACGGCTGCGCAACCTCGCAGGACGCCGTAGCAGCAGCGCTAGTAATAACGTTGCCGTAGCACTGAATGCACGCGTGAACACGGGCGGGAAGCAACAAAGACGCTGACGCTGAAACGGGCCCCGCGTATGGAGTTACTGGAGTACCGGGCATCGATGGATCATTCGTACACCGTGATATCAGTAAATGATGATATGGTGCGGTTACTGTACTCGAACCTTTGAACTGCGGGGCATTCAAAGTTCACGGATTGCATTTGCTCCACGGAAGAAAAGAGAGGGATAAAAGTTCAGCCAGAAAGTGTCGGGTAAGGACACGAGAAGGGACTAGCGAGAGATCGGACCGTACAGATGGGGCCGTTTTTGCATTTCATGGGCTGGGATGGACGGGCAGAGGCTTGAATGTATATACGGGCTAACACATGAGACATGGAAGATCTGGGCTGCACAGTCGTGCCTACGTAACCATGGGCTGTTGGGCAGACTAAAGTCCAGTTGGCACCGTATCTTTCAGCCTGCCTTCCCTCCGAACCCAAGAGTTAGGCTGTGTTCGTTTGTGCTGGCGCTGCAGCGTTTGCGCAGTAGCCTGCTCTCTACCGGTTGCAACCGCAGCTGTAGCCGAACACGGCCATAATTGTGTAGCCCTCAAAAACCAATCTCACATGCTTCAAGTTTTGCTCCATCAGAAATGCCGGTCTCCACGACCGCATGACTTTCCGCTCATAAATTGTATCCCATTCATTTCTAAGTTATTTTCGTTGGGATAAATTATAATTAAAAATAAATTAAAGTTGTCGTAACAATTGGAGAACAGAGCGAGCATTCTATAACCAAATTGTAAGAACCATAACTATCATTGATTGTCCTATTGCCCATAATCACGCAGTGTTGATTACTTGGTGATAGCACAAGTAAAAAACCAACAATACCCGTTGAGACCTTAGAGCTTGTCATGTCTTCTTATGATCCTCTACAAGACTAGAAGCTCCCATCCCCCAAAAGAAAGAAAACCAAATAGAAGCTCCAGAGGTGCACCAGCAACCTAGAACTGTCTGGTCCATGAGCACATCTAGCCTGCTTGAGAAATGAGAAAGGTGATCCCCATTTTCTTTTACAGGGAGAAAGGTGGTCTACTTCGTAGTGGTAGACGTAGATCACTCTTTATTCCCAGATTCTCAATCCAGCACGATGAGAGTTATTCTTGGACCCGTGTTGCGCAGCCTGCAACCCATAGACCATCACCGACTTGGAGGCAGGGAGGGGTCAAGCGAACACGTCGGACCCATGCCCTGGCACTCCTTCCCTTCTTCCAATTTTCCATCCAATTTTCCATCTCTGCGATCAAATCCGGCAATGTGATGGAGCGCAGTGAGTGCCACCAACTTTTTCATGCCGCAGAGCCTTCAAAGAAAAGGCACGGTCGGCTTTGCTTTGCCCAACAACCGCGCCGGATAGGTCCAGATGTGCCAGCCGTGCTTTTGCTTGCTGCTGGCTCACCCCACGGGGAACGGAGGCCACCACCGTCGTGCTCTCGAAGGCGGCGAGCAATGATCGGAAAGGCCGTGCCGTGGCGGACAAAGTGGGGGCACGGCGGCGGCAACATCCTGTGACGCTGCGTTTCCTTGACTTGCCTGCCCCTTTAGGCCTTGATCCCCTGCGACGGCATGATAACTTGGCTGTATTAGCGCTAAACAACACCCAAAAAAAGTCACGCACGGATGTGAGAGTTTTTGCAAAGAGATGAGTCTTTGCGCACCAGATCGTTGCGATGAGCCATGTTCCGGCAACATGTAGCTCGGAAAGCAGCAGTGGTCCAAAAGGATGCAGAAACGCAGCCAACACAAAATGCCACCGCATCAGGAAAGTAGATACCGGCAGAGAAGATGCGCACAAGCAGCGCCCGCCTTTCAGTTCAGAGTTCAGACTCCGGAAATTTTACCCCCGCATGAGCAATGATGCACGTTAGATAACAGTATAGCACGTAAGAGAAACTAGTGCTCATTTTAAGGGTGCGTTCGGCTCCGAATCGTTTCTGATTCTTTTTTGAATCGAGTGAATCAGTTCCAAAAGGCCTGGAAATGTGAATCGATTTAGTACCGGATCGAGTGAAACGTTTCACGTTTTTGGCAAAAAAATTCCCTCAAGCTTCTAAAGATTTCTAAAGTTGTCCCATTAAATTCATCTGTAAAAGTGTCCTTCGAATTATTAGTTTTCTAAAGTTGTTTTATTAAGTTATCAAAATTTTCTAAAATTGTTTTATTAGTTCTCAAATTTTTTTTAAGTTGTTCCGTTTATTTGTAAAAAATTTCAAAGTTATTCTGATATTTTTAGTATTAAATAAAGAAGAGTATATTGGTCACATTTTAATTCTTCTCTTTGCTTTACTGAATTTGAATCACTAAAAAATGATTTCTAAAATAATTCTGTTTCTGACTTATATTTTTAGACTAAAACTGAAATGTTTCTGATTCTTCAGAGAATCGAAACCTTTCTGATTCTTCAGAGAATCGAAACCGTATCAAACGAGAAGCACACGCTTGATTCAATACCAGCGTCGAGACCAGAATGTCTGTTACATTATATGTCTGCCCTCGCACTTCCCAGAAAGGGTGATACCAGACCAACAATTCTGGGTAAAATCATCATTATCTACAACCAAAAAGATCCCAACATCGGAACATGCAGGGAACCTTCTCCTATACTTCATCACTAAATTGAGCTATATATGTTTCCCCTATATAATCTACCGAATCACCCAAAACAGCGGTAGCAAAGGATTTCTTGGCAGTTCTGAAGACATGAGCTTCTACCGCACCGACCCAGCTCGCCGGCACACAGCATCAAGAGCTTCGACAACCGTCCCTGAGAATCCAGCTATGGCTTGGAACATTCCTGGAAGGCCTGTTTGTATGTTGTTCAACGTCATCGATCGTGTGACCTCGACAGCCTTAGCATGCCTCGTCATCTCATCCTCCACCTTCCGGCGGCATAGGGCAATCTCAGACTTCTTCTCAGCAAGTGGATCACGGGCATCATACGCGACACTTTCAATGCCATCACGCCCGCTGCCAGGAAGGCCAAGGCCAACCACCGAGTACGATTGGTAGTACTTCTTCTCAATGGACCTGAGCGAGTTGGTTTTCTTTTCCAACTCCTTTGAAAGTGCCTCTGCCCGTTTCTTGATCTTCATCTCCTCTGCTTGCTTAGTGTAGATGACATGGACGACGTTTACGAAGCTCTTGATAGCCTCTGAAGCCACAGCATCTGGAAGTCGGTCCAATGCTTGCTTCCACTCATCACAGAAGGTGGTGAGTTCACGCGAGATCAGCGACACATAGGCTTCTTGTGGGGCACTGCTGTCCACTTGGTAGAGTGTGAGCTTCAGCCAGCCATATAGAGAGTGGATGTACTCACGCTGATACTTGATGAGACGGTTGAAGTTTGAGTGCCATGCTGAAACAGCAGCCTCAAGATCACGGGTTGCAAGCCTGTGAAGGTCAGATGTTGATTCCGCCATGGAATTGTCGACCAGACCACGGACTTGCTGAACAATCTCATTTTGGATCTCATGGAAATGATTCATTGACCTCCACATACCCAGTAGCCTGCATGTTAATATCCAGAATCAGTTAAGCACTTCTGAGCCGAACCACAAAAATCTAGAATGGGGAATATAAGAACAAGACTTACGCAAAACAAAGCTCAACAAGCTGCGGTGCAAGTTCATTGTCACGAACTCTGACAATAGCTGATGATGTAGTGGTTGCAGCCTGTGAAGTAACAATAATTAGAGATTGCAGCTTGTTTATAGAGGCCTTGGTCTTGTCCAGCTTGGCACTATCCCTCCCTCTATATTCCAGGCTCTGAAGAGCAGAAAGCTTTTTCTCGTGCTCAATCTTCACACTCTCTCTTGCCTGCAGTAATTAAAATTCGTACACATATTAGACTTTCAGGATACAGGAACAAAAAAACTGCTTAGTGGATACAGCAACATAAAAGTAAAAACATTTTTCATTTAAATTACAGAAATTAATTGCATGAGTCTAGGCATCATCCAATCCAAATCATGTAGGAGTAGCATCAATGCAAGAAGTTTCAAACTTGAACAGGTATTAAAAAAAAAAGGGCGGCCCGGTGCAAGTACCTCCTGCAGTCCTGCTTGCACAGGGTCCGGGAAAGGGCCCTATAACTTCGGGACTTTTGAACAGGCATTCCACTTACAAATTTCCTATACCAAAGGACAAAGATACGCTAGATCTAGCTTTAACACTCCACAATATCTTATGTATACTAGAGACAACTTCTTGATGATTTACGGGAAAGTGTCGCATAGAAAAATATAGAGCATAAGAAAGAGAATATAAAGGTTTGATTTTCATGTATGCTGCTTGCTGCTTTTTCTGAAAGAAGTAAAAATTATCAAACAGTTGCTCCAGCTGTTCTGAAGTAGGAAACTGCAGGGCCCTTTAAAAGATACTTTACGCCACAGAATCAGATTCTTCTCTCACATATACTGAACAAATATGACTAGTCAACATTACAATTATCTTAATGGAGAAGCTGCAACCAATCCAGAAAAACTACAATATGTAGTTTTCTTTAACAATGTTCATTTGCATTAGTCTAATCAAGCTATCGAACTATCTTCTGGGATAAAATGCAAGTTTGCCTTAGCTCTGTTCTTTGTCTTCATACTGACGCACATATACATTTCATTTAGTAGCATATCTATTTCACTGTTTAACTGCATTTTAAGGGTGGACAATTGGAAAATAGAATGTGAGGGCTTGGCACTAAGCCTGCACTGTTCCAGGAGCCTCTAGCCTGTCATCATCTAGGTAATAGAATTAGATCATTTCAACTGGAGCCAAGAAATTTCACCGATAAGTAATGACTGACATTATGTCTTACACGGCAAACAAACATCAATTTAAGTGTTGTGCCAGCACTAAACTATTAAGAACGATAATCACCAATGTTGAAGGACGATCCATTACCTTGACCTCCTCATAGAGCTTCTTCTCCCATGCCAAAAGCTGTTCCAGCGTGGATCCATGGCTCTTCCCTTCCATTGACCCCGTCTCTAGTGCATTCGTATCCAGCTTGTACCGTACAGCCAATGGAGGCTTTGATGACCATGTTGACGACAACGCTGAGAGCACACTGTTAGAGTGGTACACCGTCTCTGCAAAAGAAAATAAGTTGGGTTAAGCAAAACAGCTAACAGATTGCATCTATTTGACATGGTAGCATTTTGATTTTGAAGCACAATTTGTGTATTGTTGTACTTTTAAGCTGCCGGAAGTTGCGGTCAAGCTGTTCACGACTGGCTTCCAGAAGCTCGGAGACGCCATTGCCGGCATCGGCTGCCTTGACAAAGTACTCCTCTATGGCTGCCACGATCTCAGCGAGAGTGCGGTGGCGCACCACCATCCGCATCTCAGTCGCTGATGTGATTGTGGAGGAGGAATCCCCAGCCCCCGACCTCTCATCCCTCCTCATCGGCAACTGTACGGCGGCGTACTCCGACGGCGCTGTCCCGCCGTACTCCGATCTGGCCACGTACCCGCACTCCGATCTGGCCGCGAATCCGTACTCCGATCTGGTCCCCATCTCACCATCCTCCTCCGATCTAGTCTCCGAAGTCGTCGTGGACGCGTAATGATCCTCGTCGTCCTCCCATCCGCCGCAATGCATCCCCTCCTTTTCCTCGTCCTCCTCCTCATCGCCATCGTCGACCTCGTCTTCCTCTTTGAGGTCGTGGGGGTGAAGATGGTGGAGGTAGGCCCTCGCCTTCTCCTCCTCCTCGAGCTCGCGGAGGCGGTTGGCCTCCTCGATGTCGGCCTTCCGGCGCTCGAAGAACTCGGAGTCCGGCGGGGACGGCGGGTAGAAGTTCTCCCAGTCCCACGCAGAGGAGGAGGACGGCGTCCCCACCACAGGCTGCTTGCGGAATGACGACTGCGCGGGGCTCGCCACGCTGGAATCCGACAGGATGTGTGGAACCCTGAGCCGCCGCGGGCGTGGAGCCCTCACAGGCGTCGGTTGCCACGGCGCTGCCGCAGCCTGCGGCGGCGGCGGTGGAGGTGGTTGGTGCGGGTGCTCGGAAAGCGGCGTCGGAGGCGGGAGCGAGGAGGACGCGGCGGTAGACGGCGCTGGCGTGGGGAGCGCGTGGGCGGTGGTGGGCGGCGGCGCGGCGGCGGAGAGGAGGACGGGGGCAGTGTGGTGAGAGACGGCGAGCGAGAGGTGGCCCTGCGCGAAGCGAGAGAGCGCGGCGGCGGTGACGCGGAGGGAGCGGAGGTATTCGGCGTGGGAAGAGGCCAGCAGCTGCCGCGCCGCCACCGCGTCCTTCATGTGGCGGCGGCGCTCCTTGCAGCGCCGCACCGTGTCCTCGTGCTCCACCTTGGAGGCCGCGCACCCCATCCCCTCTCAGCAGATCGGCGACCTCTCCCTCTCGGATTCTCTCAGCTCTGCTTCGCTTCTACCCTTTCCCTTTCCCTTTCCCCGCTCTACTCGACTGAGGACTGAGAGGAGTGTCAAGTGCGCTTGAGTGGGAGTGAACTGCCGGCCCTTGCTTCTCACAGTTCTCACTCGGCAAATTTCAATTTGTACTAATTTTATTTTTCGCTGGTTCCCGGGCCCACTAGCCGTGTGGGCGTGGGCCACATAGCGTGATTTTGGATTTTGAGTTCTCAGGAGCTGATTAAAAACTCCATTTCTGCTAAGCAAAGATAGATGGTGTGTGTGGCTTCACTAAGAGCTACTGTGGAACACAGAAATTTTACAAAAATTATTGAATTTCACAGAAAAAACATAACAATAGAAAAAAATTCCGCATTCCAAAGGAAGTCTAATATTTTTTTGTTTTATTTTTGTGCTACCCATTTTACCTGATAAATCCGCCGGAGCCAAACGAGTTTAATTAGTGAATAAAATAAGTTTGTCTAACTATGAATTTGATGTTGTAACTGGTAAGAGAATTTAAGCGGATTCTAGTATTAATGATGTAGCGACGCTTAATTTGTGAGCGAACAATCCTTTTGTTTTGTAGACTAGAAATTATGTGGTGTTTTTTATGGGATCAACCACTGCACCATGTAAAAACTTTTACGAACCCTTATTCACCACTGATTATAAGTCAGTAAAAACCGAGCAACTTTTATAGTGGTGTAGTAAACTTTAATACCTCAGTCCACGGTTTCAAAAACTGTTAAAAACCAACAAACTTTTATGAAACTAGTGCGTCTTAGTTAGCAAAACCAGATGGTTTAAGAAGAAGACTAGAACCATTACAACTATATTTAGTGCTAATTGTCTTAGATTATAGAAAAATCGATAAACTCTACTGTAATCCAAAGCTAAGAGTGGGGCCATGACCCTAGTTGCCTCAGTGCCAAGTCCGCAACTGCTTACGCTGGTCTCTGGCAGAAACAACTTGCACAAAACATACAGAATTTTACGTATTGACACTCCTACCGAACCAAGCACAGCTCCGGATCCAATCCGTTACGAATCACACTACCCACTACCGTTGTCACCTGTCAGAAAATAACAGTGTCCATATCAACTTCGCTTGGATGTTAGTAGCCGCATCAATACTAATCCATCCGACGACGACGACGACGTGACCAAAAAGCCTGCACATAAAAAAAAAATCCAGAAAGAGCACGGGACAGTGTACGGGCATCGCGCCGAGGACGACGGCACCTAAACCCGCAGCTTCTTCCTCTCTTTCGGTTATCTTACAGGAGTCCTCGGAGCAAGTGTCCATATCTTACAAAAAAAAAAAAAATTGTACTCCTGAAGTATTACCCAGTCTGGAGCCCCCATCGGTGGTGGAAGCACGATCTTGGTCGGTTCCGTTTTTAAATCCGGGTGTCGGCGCGTTTCGTCGTCCCTTCCTCCGTCTCCGTCTCGTCTAAATGCGAGGCGAGGGCGGCCGCGCGACAGTGCTCCGAAACTGTAAAAAGGGCTTGGAGAGAGACACGACAGACACAGTCACACAGGCAGGCTCCGCTGCGCATGCGACCATGCGTGTGTTCGAAGCCACCGTCTCGCGACACAGGACACTCCACCCTCCTTATCCTGGATGGATAACCATCCCCCATCTCCTCCAACCCGGACGGCCGCGCCGGACGGAGGCACGGCACGCTGCACGCACCTCGCCGGAACCGGCTGCCCCGCGCGTCCGCGACGACGTCGTCAATGCCAAATGCCAGGCGCACGCGACGTCGCGGCGGTGGGAAAGAGAAAGACGCGATGCCCACGGCCAACGAAGGGCGCGGGGGCAGACAGACGAGACAGCCCACGTGTGCCGGGCGGCCTCTCCTCGCGCGTGGCGGGCGTGGTGGTCACGCCTTTCCGCGCGCGCGTTCACCACCAGCTCCAGCCTCCATCCACTCTCCGCTTTCACGGTGTCCATCCTCCTCCGCTTTCGCGACTTCCACCGGACGGCCGTCCGGCTCACCTCGCCTGCATCTGCATGCCGCCTCGTTCTTTTCTCGCTTTTTCCCGGGAAATGGCATTCGCATTTCCCCTCGTCACAACTTTTCTAGTTGGTGTGTACCCATCCATGCAACGCATGCATGTCGTGCCACGTTAGAAATTAAAAGCGGTGGTGCTGCGGCATGGTGCTCCAAGGAAACGAAAAGAGGGCACATCACATGAGACGGAAGCTACGTCGGTGGTTTCAGGGTAGCTGCCGTCCTGGTCCTGTTCGACTGCCGCTTATGCCAAAGTGGAATGGAATATGCTTCGTTCGTAGGAGTGCTGTAAAGTGTAGAGAAATACAAAACCAAGGTACCTGGGACGTAGGTTTCATGAGATTATTATGTGGGCCAGTCGAACAATGAGGATGACGAGAAGGGCTGATCCGGCTGTTCTTTGGATGGCCTGGTCCTTTCGACTAAGCCCAAATACAGCACATCCGATGGTTCTTAAAGAGTGGCCCAAAACAAAAAGTCTCTGTTTTTTTCGAATCGTATGAAATCACAGTAATAGTTACTTTTCTGAAGCACGTAGTTCACACTTACAGCACGACTAGTACACCTACATAGTAACTAAATGAGAAAAAAAATTCCCTTTTTTTTGAACTTCCTTATTCAGATAAAATTTCATCTTTTATTCTTCTTTTTTTCTCTTCCGTTAGTTTAGGCCACAAACGGTGTTAAGTTAAGGGTCAAATGACCATTTTACCTCTCCCATAAAATGAACCACCATAATGTCAACTTAAATTTGTTAAAAAATTAACACTACCACGCTTTTATGTTAAAATATAATATATTTTAAAAAATAACAATGTTATGATTTCATTTTGAAAAACAGCGCACCATCAAATTATCAGAAATACAAGTTCAACTTGTGGTGGTTCATTTTTTGAGAGAGGTAAAATGGTCATTTGACCCTTAACTAAAGTGTTAGTGGCCTAAACTAATGGAAGGGCAAAAAAAAATGATAGATGAAATTTTGTTCGGATAGAGAAGTTCAAAACAAAAAGGGGAAAAAAAAAAGAAGCGATGACTTTTTTAGATCAAATAAGGAATTCTCTCTAACTAAATTATCTTTAGTCCAGACATCTCACTCACACTAGAAATATATACTCCCTCTGTTCTTTAATTGATGTCGCTTTTAAATTCAACTTTTACTATTTATCTTATTCAAAAAAATTTGATAAATTTCATATTTTTTTTATATAATTTGATTTATCATTAGAGTTATTTCAATCACAATTTAAAATTTTACACATTTG
This sequence comes from Zoysia japonica, assembly GCA_001602275.1. Classification (NCBI taxonomy): domain Eukaryota; kingdom Viridiplantae; phylum Streptophyta; class Magnoliopsida; order Poales; family Poaceae; genus Zoysia; species Zoysia japonica. Next base: position 1,471,939 of record BCLF01000053.1, on the reverse strand, counting down.
ATCGATCGAGCAAATTTTTTTAATAAGACGAATGGTCAAATTTAAAATTTAAAATCAACAGCGACATCAATTAAAGAATGGAAGTACATACGATCGTCCTTCTTAGCCATATCCAGTGCTCATGACATGTTATGTCCCCCATGACGGACCCAGTGTGACTATGGCTGTGGCATCGTAAAAGTTAACTCTAATAACATCTGTAACATGTAAGACCCAAATATGACTCATTTCCAGGCGCGTGCCGTGCGGACCACATATACTCGCTTCACGTAAACTATGCAATTGGACATTGATTGTTATCTTTGAAATACCGATGTGGTAGTACTACCGCGTCTCACTTAGTGGCGGAGCTCCACACAAAGTTCAAGAGAATCCAGTAGAGAGCAACATTAAAATTTGATTTATATTTAAGAAACAAAAATTAAAATTCATCCATCAAAATCATCTTTAACAGCCATGGGAGTGAGCCAACGTGGGCCTCATAAGAAGTAAGAGCCGAAAGGAGTTCTCAAAGAATTTCGACACTATGAAGGACCTACTTGGAAATTGAATTGAAAGCTACACACATATACACACAAGAGCAATTGTTTTCTGATTTTTTGGAGAGTCAACATTTTTAAAAATTGAGGCTTGCATTTTAGCGAATATGCGTTTGGATGCATGTGCCGTGTTTGGTGTATCTCACTTTAGAGTGGATGACAATAGTGAAAAGGGTGGTTAGCTGGACGACGGCCATGGAGGAATAAAGATGACAACGGGCCAACGGCCATGGAGGGAGGCCGTCTGGATGCCACCCGACAGGCTGGGCTACAGTGGGCAAGGATGGTCGGGCGTAGATGGAGGAAGGAAACCTCGGGTGGTGGCGTTGGCTCTCACTGAGAGGTCAATGCCATCACCGTCGAGATCGATGCGGCCAGATCAAGGGTTCTACGTCCTCTTGGAGACTGGAGGCACTAGGTGTGAGAGGAATTCAAAATCTTCCGCTGCCATGGACTAGATCCTATCCTTCTGTGTGAGGAGGGAGCGAGGAGAACAGGGGCAGCCGTTGCTACGTCAACGAACGGCGAGTGGGAGCCAGCAGGTGACACAGATAGGGAAGGGCCGGTTACAAAAAAGAAGCTTAGGAGACAAATGCGGTGAGAAGAGATGATGATGCGAGAGCGAAAAGCTTGGTAACAGCATCCCCAAAAACTCCTAAAAAATAACCTCAAAAGATATATTTTGGGGTCAGCCTAAAAATTATTAAATTAGTAAGGTGTATTTTTCTCCTCTTCTCCAACAATTTCCTTAAAAGTGTCTCTAAATTTTTTAGATGGACCTCATGGTACCTACTAACCTGCAAATCTTTGTTTCATCGCCGTCAGATCTCTCTGTTTTTCTGCTTCGTAGTGTGGTCGCACGCGTTCAATCGCAAGAGCAAACACGGATGCATCTAGTAAAATCTGAACACAAGCAGAAGCCCTCACGTGCAGCGCCATATTCCAGCCCCAACCCTGCCTCGCCGGCCATGTTCAACGGAGACTGAGCGGCTGGCAGAGTGGCTCCGCTGGACGGCCATGCAGCGGTAGCGGTCCAGGGGCACGGTGCGCTGCTGTCAGGGCATCGCGGGTGTGGCCGAGCACGGCGAGGACGGCGGACCCGAGCACACCGAGTGAATGATTCGGTGCCAAGATGGAAGTTGCGGGCGCGAGAACAAGGATTGGGGAGGCGAAAAGCTTCCCTAAATCTAGATTTTTTAGACTAATCTCCAATATTTTAATTTAAGAGAGTTTATTGGAGAGTTTTTAGAGATGCTCTAAGCAGCTGAGCGATTGCTTTTCGGGTATGTAGTTCATTGACCATTATTAATTTTTATCCTTTACCGCTCGTAGAAGTGATCCTGTTTAAGAGATTTTCACTTTTCCAAAGTTGCTGGGGAAAGCTGGCCAGACAAGGCTAGAAGCAGACAAACGAATCAAACAACAAATAAGCTTATGGTGCGCCGAGCGCATCAGCTACGCAACGCGTACGAGTGTGACTTATCTACGCGCGCACAACACGTCGTTACTTACGCGCGTCTCCAAAAAAAAAAAAAAGTCGTTACGCAAGACTGGGAACGGGGAACAGTCACCCGGGGAGCGAATGCGAAGTTTACACGACAAAGTTACTCGTCGTGGATACGCGTGTCGCGCTCCATGACACGTGCTATACAAACACTGTTTCCAAGAAAGAGGTTTGAAACGAATGACTTTGAAGTTTCATTTGGCAGCAATTACTTCTCCTACAAGCAGTGTTAGGAATATTGATCAGAGTACTCTTCGTCTCGATAAAAATTTATTTTTAAGTTTTGTTGATTACAATTTTAATTAATATTTTTTATGATTTTAAAAGTATAAATATTATATTTTTAATTTAACTAAATTTATAAAAAAATATTGGTCAAAGTGTCAGTCAACAAAACTAGAAAAAACCTTTTATGCAACGGAGGTAGAGTAATATTTACGGTCTCATCTGTTCATATGTACCCGTGAAATTTTACCGTTTACTGTTCTTTGCAGATCGACCGTGACCAACGCTTGAAGGGAAATCACGGTTACGTGGGATTACGTGGGCCGAACATGAGATTACGTGGGCTAGGGGCGAACCGGGAGTGCGTCTGTGTTCTCTAATGATTGCGTGCCGTGATTCGTGATTAGGCCGGACCCTAGGAGTTAACAGGAGCTGGGCGCTGGCCGCGAAATTTCCATGCAACTCTCTTCCGGCAGAAATAATTAACCTAGCGCTTTAAGCAGTTGCTGCAAGAGTGCCACCGGTCGTAGTCGATCAGGTAAGCCTCAGCTTCAACGATCCAAGCATATCATCAATCCCTTAAATAGAAAGTAGTGCATGCCTTTATATTTTTTTTCTTAATAAAGTCAGTCAGTTGATTGATTAACCGGTCAATCTCAGCCAGACAAGAGCCGAACTTCCAGTTATTAAAAGATTGGCCACGATCAGCCACTCGTCCAAGCTCGCTCGTGCTTTTTTATTAAACTTCTTTGGTTCTTTCCCTTTTGAGCCCCATGCATGCACTCAACTTTTTTTCTTCCGATTTGACGGTGCCATGGCATTTTATATCCATAGACGGCAAGAGAACGTGCGTTGACGGTGTTGAAACTTGGACTCGCAGGTCGTGGCGCCGTTGACTCGGTCGCCTGGGTAGGTTGGCGATAGTTAAGTTGAAAAAGGTGTTCGAAATAATTTTGTTTGGACCTAGTGCCACAAACTCACTTTGATCGAAATTCTGTTAAATAGTCAAATCGTATTTGGAGAATCACCGTTTACTTCTAACAGATTTTATGGTCGGGTGGTGCGTCGTGGAGGTAAAGCCGTAGTATTACTACTGTCCAACAAGATTTTAACCAATTCTAATTCTCACGTTCTCGGTTGTGAGCAAGTTTGTGTTCACCCACATTCGCGTTGACATATTGATACAAGTGGCTCGATTTGAGACACTTGATCTCTGCTATTTGGTTGGAATAGGGTATGCTCATGAGTCTTTTATTTATGCTTCTTCACTAATTATTTGATTTATTTTGTACTATAATATTTTTATGCAGAATATAATCCTTATTGCTTATCCTTGTACAATGCAAATAAATATCCCTTGCTTAGAGCTTTATGGCTCAATGTGTAAGTCTTGAAAAGTAAAGGCTTGTTTGGTATGAGTTTTCAAAATGCTTCTGGTTCAGATTCTATAAGAAGCCCACCTAATGATTTAGCGTTTCTATCGCCCTTCTTTAAAAAGCACTTCTCTAATTTGTATTAGGAGCCAAAAGCACTAAAAATATATAGCTTATTATGACTTCTCCATTCATTTTTACTTGAAATCATAATAAAAACCGTTTTGCCAAATGGTTTGAAAAGTGTTCGTCGTAGAGAATCTATTTTTCTAAAGAAGCTATTTTTTTGGAGAATCTATTTTTTTAAAAAAGCTATTTTTTAAGAATCTATACCAAATACGCCTAACTTAGTAAGTGCAATTATTGAGTTTTTGCAGGTGAGGATAAATATGTCTTTGGCCATTTCTACCCTACTGGTGACGGCGGTGGAAGAGTAGTTCAGAGTGGATTGTGGCTTTTTTATAGTGCTTGTTGGCTAAGCATCATTATCTTTTGATATTGGGATGGTTTGATTATAATTTCTGCTATGTTGAAATTTTGAGAAAGGACTAAATACACCTTTGTCCTTTGTTCAAGTTGATGGTGACCTTGAGAGATGAAGTTTCAGGATGAAACCATCTTTTGTTGTAAATTTGTTAAATAAGAAGAGTTGTAATATAACTTAAAATTTAACTCTATTTGTAACTTGTGATGGTGGTTTCAGTTATAGCTTAGTGATACATGCACTGATCTTCGTCGAGATATTTGGGAATACCAAAATTATGTATGTGAACACTAATTATTTCGAGTGGTATGGGCACGTGCCCTACTGTTAATTGCCATTCCTTACTCAGTTAACGTACAGTACATGTTTAGTTTCGAAGGAACGCAAGGTCGCTGTAGAGGTTTCTCGCACAGCGCTTCTTGCGGACGACCATTGACCACCAAACGCGTGAGCGAACGAACGAGCGAGGAAGCTGTGGCGGCTTGTGCTCGTGCCGTTGAGTGGCTAGCAATTTGCCCAGTTGAACCTTATAGAGCGAGCTGGTCTATTCGGCAAGTTGGCTTGGGACGTGTCACGTCACGTGTCGATCACATACGTGCACGTCACCCTTTTTTATAGACATTTTTTTTCACACAAATACTATCTATCTTTCTCTTGTTTCTAAATATAAGTATTTTTAAGTTTAATTAGAGTCAAATTTTTTTAATATTGATCAGTAACAAAAAAGAATTAATAATATTTTATTGTATATAAATTATGTTGTCCGATTTATCATGAAATAACTTTATAATATATAATTTTTATATTAAAAATTATTTAATTTTATTATTAATTAAAATTAATGATTTCACTCTGATTAAATCTAAAAATGCTTAAATTTAGGTAGGTAAAGAGCGGTACTACTTATTCACATAATTTTTTTAAACAAAAACTGATGATGAAAATTTATGGACAGAAAGCGCGGACTCATCGAGCCGTTTCGGTCTACGGAATCAGGCCCACGACGCCCGGTCGGCTCGCGAGCGACGTATCCGCGACAACTAGTCCATGGGTCCCCCCCGGCTTCGTGCGGCGCACCCGGAAACCGCCTCGAAGCACCGTGATGTCACCTTATCTCCTTGCCGCGGCTTCATATATAGCCGTGGGCGGTCGTGTACCGCAACCACTCTTCAACGCAGACGCGCGCAACGCAGCTCCGGCCGGGCCGTGCAGCTCTCCTCCTCCAACTCCTCAGCGTCAAGTTTCTTCAAGTCACCTGAGTCCGGACGAGTGCATCGATCGCCATGGCCTTGTTGCAAGAGCACCTCGACCTCATCCGCGCGCACCTCCTCGAGGACGGCCACGACGTCGCCGCTGGCGCCGTCAGCTCCGATTTGGACGGCTCAACGGCATCGCCCTCGCCGTCGCCGCCAGGGCGGAGGCAGGTGCCCGCGCTCTCCGTGACGCTGCCTCCGAGGCCGGCAACGGTGGTGGTGCACCAGCAATGGGCGGCCGCGCCGTCGTTGCAGGTTCGCCACCAGCAGGGGCAGGAGGACGACTTCCGGCGGTACCGCGGCGTGCGGCAGCGGCCGTGGGGCAAGTACGCGGCGGAGATCCGGGACCCGGCGCAGAAGGGCGCGCGCGTGTGGCTCGGCACCTACGACACCGCCGTCGAGGCGGCGCGCGCCTACGACCGCGCCGCGTTCCGGCTACGCGGCTCCAAGGCCATCCTCAACTTCCCCAACGAGGTCGCCTTCGGTGCTGCCGCGCGCTGGGCTGCTCCCTCTGCTGCTTCTCTCAACAACAGTTACGCCGCTGCTGCCGGTAACAAGAGGACGAGGTCGCCGGAGCAGTCGCTTCAGTGGGAGGCGGCCGAGAGCTTGAGGGACGTGAAGAAGGAGCGAGTCCAGGAGCCCGCCGCGAGCTGTGATTATTGGGCTGCTGGCGTGGCCGTGGCGCCGGCCCCGGCGAGTGGAGGGGCGGACTTCTTCTGGGAGGAAGTGGAGGAGCTGAAGGGGACGCTCTGCAGCCTGCCACTGCTATCGCCGCTGTCGCCGCACCCGCACGTGGCGTTCCCGCAGCTCTCCGTCAGCTGATGGCCGAGCATCCATCTGTGTTCGCCGAACAAGAAGCAGAGCTATGCATGAGAATGGCAAAGCGCGGTCTTGGTTAACTGTACCAAAATTTCAGTGATTTGTTACTGCCATACTAATATAAACGTCGCCAACTGTTCTTTCGTTCTTCCATTCAATCTACCTTATTCAAATTTTCAAACACATGTAAAAATTATATGGATAGTATATTATAACCTCGATCGAAAACATTTGAGGATCCTTGAGAATTGTGGGGGATTGTATATCTCTGAGTATTTCGATTTCGGTCTAATTAAAAAGCTCAATCACAAAAATCAGCTCATTGTATCGCGAGCCACAGATAATCAAGGCATTTTCGACCTTCAGATGTTTGACATTGTTCCTTTCGCCGGGCCCTCAGAGGTCGGGCATCGTTCCTTTCATCGAACTCATGAAGTCAAGCAACCGCTTTGCTTGTTCGATTTTAGAGTCGGGCAACTGCCTTCGACGACTAATTCTCGACAAGTACGGAGATTCTCGATACTGCGTAGCAAGAGCTTTACTGGAATTCTCGACAAGTACGGAGATTCTCGATACTGCGTAGCAAGAGCTTTACTGGAATTCTCGAGCAGGAGTTTTACTAGACGGTGCACGGAAAAGCCAGCCTCCTTCAGCGCTAGACAAAAGATGGAGATGAAGAGGACGACAAGATGACCTAGCACCCAGAAGCCGTTAAAGAATAAACTTAAGATATTCGTGACCCTACCCATAAGAGAGTCGCTCGGTTCTGTAGGTTTCGAGCCATATAACCCCGACCTAGTCCTTATATAACCGCAACAAGTAAGACAACAACATTTGCATTAAGCATCATGCCCTAGGATTCTTACTCGAAGCGAGAACCCTATTGCCATTGTAACTCACTTCCAAACATTACGAGGACACCTCAACGAGAAGTGAGCATTAACCTCTCTCCAATACACAAATTTCACTGTGGCGACGATACAAAACGCTGACAAAAATAATTGTTAACCATTCTCCCATCTAAAATATACGTATTCTTTTTCTGGACATGGTAACTTGTAGAGTAGCCAATCTAAATTGTCTTATCAATTGAGTGTTAAAGTTTAAAAAGCAATTTCAAGATAAACGTATGGTAAACCCTTCATGCATAGAAGTTACGGCTAGTTGGAACGGAGGAATTTTTTCTTTTTTTTTGTTTATTTATATGAAATTAAACGGATTTCGATAAAATTTTTATAAAATTTATGCGTTTCGAATGAGCCCTAAACCAGATGCGTTGATCTATTCGCGTTCTATTTAGTACTACGGTGACCTTTTGAGATCATCATTTTAAATCTGTTAAATTATAAATAAAAAACATTTCTGTAACTAACTAAATTTCACAACGCAATGCATCACATCAATCACGGACAGAGGGCCCAGGAAGATGCGGGTCACGCGTGCATGTTTGTATAGCTAATTGACCATCTAGTCGAAAAAAATGCGTGTAATCGGATTGCAAAACGCATCCTTTCAGTTCTGTAATGGATAGAAATCACGTGTCTCATCTGCTTCCTCTAGAAAAAAAGCAAATGATACATGTGACGTCTATACGTTACATATCTGTATGGATACGTACGTTTTTTGCAGCCCGATTAAATTTTTTTCCCATCTAGACTATCCATCAATCCAACTCCTGAGCAAGTTGCTCCCGCTCAAGTGCACGAACAGGTCGTTCTAAATTCATGTTCCTATTCTATCGACCGGTCGCTTCTCGCCCCATCGTACTCGTTCATGCATCCGCTGACTCCTCTCTTTTCGCGAATTCCCTTTTATTTTTTTGCACAAATGGAAAGTAGTGCAGCCAAACTGCAGACAGCAACATCTTTCACGATACTAATTATAAGATGATGAAGTAGTTCCCCGCCTTTTGACCACAAAGATAGACAATCGAGGGGTAGGTCATGGGCACCAGCCGTCATTCGACCCCTCCACGATGATTATTTATTAACCATATCGCCATAGGGAAGAAGTTTTGACTAGGTTCAAAAAAGCTAGTGCCATGCTTAACACTCTGTCGCTCGTCAAGATCCAAGGTCAAGTATGCGAGGACCCTCGTCAGCGCCAACCTTATTGGCAATGGCACGACCTGTTTACTTGTATGTGGCGAAGAAATAGTCAAAGGTCGTCGCATTGTTGTTCGCAAAGGTGGATTTGGTGGTGCTAACATACAGTTGATGATCATATGGAACATGTGACTGGTTGAAAACTCCACGTGTTTAATTGGTCGACTGAGTTGTAGTAGTATATTCAAATAAGGAGGGTCACTGTGTTTTCAGTTATAGATTTTTAGTCTAATTGTGATTCAGTCATTGATTTTCAGATTTTGTGATTCAGTCATCGTTTTTTGAAAGCCAACTTCAATTGAACTATAAGTCCATTAAATGATGTTAATTTTTTGTGTAAAAAGACAAAATTGTCCTTTGTTATTATATCATGGGTTTGTTAATTTTATAGTCAACATTCGAAATGTGGACATAATTTGATTAAAATTTTAAATTTTCATAAAAGTTTGAAGTTTGAAAATTTGAATTCCAGATTTCCAAAATTTGAAAATGTGGAATTTTAGAGTTCAAGTTATAAAATTCTAAAAAATTGAAAATTTCAAATTCAAGTTTCAAAAGTTTAAAAATTTAAAATTCATATGCCAAATTTTGAAATTTCGAAATCATGTTTCAAAATTTTGAAATATCCAAATTTGGATTTCAAAATTTGAAATTTTGATCAAATTCTGTCCACAATTCAAAATTTAAAATTTACATTTGAATTTTTCTATAAATACAATAAAATTAACAAAATTATGATACAATCATACAGGACAATTTCGTCTTTTCACACCAACAGGTAATACCGTTAGAGTCATTTAATGAACTTGTGATACAATTGAGGTTAAGTTAAAAAAAATGATGACTGAATCATAAAATCTGAAATCAATGGTTGAATTACAATTAAAATTTAAATTAAAAAATCATGTCCCTTAGAAATTCTAGAGGGACAGTAGTAGCTCACGAACGAACAAGAGATTGCATGCATCGTATCATCCAGCATGAAATTTAACGTGATATTCATAGCTTATTCTTACTTTACATGCATCGTTATTTTTCATTAAACTAAAATAAAATCCAAATTTTAGCGAGTCGCTTGTGGCAGGCCTAAATGTTGAGTTCTCGACCCGGCCCAGTCATACGTTTCTGTTGAAGCCCGTCCATGTCGCCCTGAAACAATTCAGCCCATCACGGCCATTTCTTCGTGTATTCGAGCGGTTTCCGACGCCGGTTCACACAGGCCCTCCCATGCTCCCACCATTCCCGCGTTTTGGCATTCTCCTACTCCCCCAGCGCGCCAAACCGCCAGCGTCATAGCAGCATGCTGCGAACGGCGTATCTGATGTGTCCCTACAATTCCGGCTCCAAACTAACCGCTCTTTTCCACAAAGTCTGTCGCCTTGCTCTCTATATTTTTAAATTAATATTACTACTGATTTTTAAAATCAACTTTAATTATTTATTTTATTCAAAAAACTTAATAAATATTAAATATTTTATTACAATTTGCTTTATCATTATTGTTATTTGAATTTCAACTTAAATTTTTACATATTTGAATTAATTTTTTAAATAAAATAAATGGTTAAAATTAATATTAAAAATTAACAGTGATATCATTTTAGAAATAAACGAAATGCCCTCTGTCCAGTTCCGCAACGCTATCTTGCCGTTCTCCCTGAACGCATACACTTCCTTTTGCTTCTCAAAGACGGAGCGGCCTCCTCCTGCATGACCCAAATGATTTTAATGGGTGATAAGCGTTCGACTTTTACATGAATGTATTTATAGAAATAAATTTGACTAGTTTGTAGACATTTAAAATTTATATCAAAATTTTAAGTTAAAGTATACTCTCTCTGTTCCAATTCACTTGTCATCCTTAGAAAGTTTCTGGGTGCATACATAGCATTTTTAATGTACCTGGCACCACTTATGTTCCGATATATAAAATATTCAATGAATCTAGTAAATAGCTAAAATGATAACTAAATTAGTACAGAGGGAGTATGCAATTATTCAATTGAAAAAGATATAAAAGGCTAGCTAAAATTTAAATTTAAATTCTTTCTATATAGCTATAGGGTTGAAAACGAACGAAAACAATTAAAAAACACCTCACTATTTTCACTTTCATATTTTCTAACACCGAATGGAAACGAAAACAGAAAAGCAAGAAACGAAAACTAACAGCTAAATACGCAGTTTTAGAAACAAAACAATTCGAACAAAAATATAATAGAAACAATTGGTAACAAAAAAAAATGTCGAAAATATGAATAAAATAAACATCAAACATTCACTGTATAATCCAAATTCTATAATACTTATAATGCAAGTTGTAAATAAATCTACAATATAAAACTCAACAATATATGCCACTGAGAGGTTGTTTGATTCATAACTTGTAACTTCTATTTTTCATAAAACATGTTCAAATGAAATCTCATTTTTGTATTTGAAAAAAACGATAAAAATGGAAAAGGTCCGTTAAAAACGAAATTTCACTTAAACGGTTGAAAAAATCCATACCATTTTTGTTATCATCTTCATTTTACCGTTTTGTCCGTTTTCGTTTTTCTCCGCTTATCCAAAAATGGTAATAAAAACCCTATATAGCTAGTATGCAACTTGTTAGTTTATAACTTTTTGTAGGCTAACTATTTAGAAAGAATTTTAATTAAAATTTTACCCAACATTTTGTATTTTTTTAAATTTGAATAGTTGAATTGAACTTTAACTAAAAAATTGATACAAATTTAAAATGTCTATAAGCTAGAACAAATTTGTTTCTAAAAACCTATTCATGTTAAACTCAAAACACTTAGTATCCATCATGACAGACCCTAAACCCTATACTTACATAGAAGCCTTTGTTAATGTGGATTCAGTCACGGTCTGTCATACCAATACGTTTGAAGTGACAAAAAAAATTGCATGGATTTTATAAAATATTAGATTAAAAAGTTTTAAAAAAAACTAGTGCCTAGAGGTCATCTCAGTATCTCGAGAAGAGTGACATGAAGAAGTTCGTCGTCCCTTGAAACATCATCCAATGAGCATCCGTAGTGTGGTCTCATTGACTGCTGAAGGCTGGTTGTATGGAAATCAGGCCGTACTTTAGTGTAAGGTGTCTCAACTAGGGTTTATCTTAAATAAGATGAATGTTTAAAAATAACGTTCAAGTCAACAACGACAACAACTAAAAACAACATTCAATACATTTAAAACTGAATTACATGTATAATAATAAACAAATAATTAATATCCATAACTTGAGATATACACTAGCCCATAAGTCTATCGTCGCTAAAACTTCCAAGTTACTACTGATTTTACACACCACATCATCACGAGAAAATTGTACACTCAACTATAAATGTCGGCAAGTGGCCGTGGCGGCGAAGGCCACGGCCTCGGTATATGGAGTCCGTCACTTCCCGCACAGACTAGCTGTTGTAATACAAGCAAGAGCTTCCAAAACCAACAATACCTCAGCTGATATTTAGCGTTGTCCTGCACTGGCCAGAGGCAGCCATGGAAGTGCTGCCCTTTTGGGGGGAGCTGTGGTGGAGTGGGGTGGGTTTGGGGGGGGGAGGGGGATACCTCTGCTCATGTTGATGTCCCTGACTGATGGTGCTCCAGGTTCCTGAGGACAATCCTTGCAAAGATTTTGGCTTCAATAGAAGCTGTTGTTGCAGCTGCCGCTGCACGCAAGACTCGACCTGCCCCCGCTTTCTGCAAGAGACCTGCATGGTGCACAGCGTGCCGACCTCCAGGGATTGTGAACTGCAGTATCGTTGGATGATCAGTTTTTTTACAAAGCAAAAGAATATATAGAAAAATTCATGTAATGAAGTCTGTGTGCAAACATGATACGAAAATATGCACTAAAAGTGAGCAATTGACAAGCCAAACAGAGACACAGAGGAAACAACTTATGTATGGTGGATATAACAAGGTTGAAGGTTGGAACCAACAGGCGACAATTTATATCATGGAAATAAAAAGATTGGATATCGAATAACTGTACAAGTTATGATAGGTCACTATGATTCACAGAGTCATCACTACCAAGGGTGCGCTTGAGAAGATAGAGGCAATGCAGTACTCAATTTTTGCTTTCCTTCCTATAATGTAGATGAGTGATATTTTGGGGGAAGGGACCTACTTTGGATTGCAGCATTGAAAAATGCTGATTAGGTGGCCGAAGGATGTAGAAGCGCAATATCATTCAGTGTACATCTTAAATTCTATCTTGCACCTTTTGTATTAGTATAGATGTAGGATATAGAAGTATAAATAAAAGCAAAAAAGTAATAACAATATCTGTCAAAAACTAAGCAGACGGTAAACCCAATGTCAACTCATGATGAATCTTGAAATGTGAGATAAATAAGTTAGATGTTGAGATTTGGAATAAAAGAAGACCAACCTGAAGAAGGGCAAAGGCAGCACAAGCACGAAGAATTGACGAGGGATTCCGAAGCATGGCAACAAATCTACCAATTTCAGCACCACTGGAGAAAGTAAAGTACTATCAAAATTATGCTCCGATAAGAAGCATAAAATAAACAGGGACCCAACAAAAAAGTTTCAAGTACTCTAAACAAAAGAATAGCCAACTATACTTCAAAAAAGGTTTACTAAAGTTCAAGTGTCAAGCAAAACCTGCATCTCAGATGTCCAGCTTCATGTATAAATACTGCTTCAGCGACCTGAGATAGTGCAGCTGTGGCTGAGGATGCCGCGGCCATAGAAAAAACATGTGGATCCGAAAAGGTCAACACAAACGTCTCTATGTGCTTCAAAGCTATTCTTCTAGCTCCCTCAACATTAAAGCTCTTGGAATTGGTATCAGAAGATAACCCGTAAGATGTCCCAACCAATGCAACTTCATCCATTCTGTCAGTTCAAACATTTCAAATTTAGATAATGAGAGCATATAAATACCTCATTAAGAACATAATAGATAAAAAAAAGTAAACCCAGTGCATGTAGCTCCTGCTTGTGCAGGGTCTGACCACTTTGGGTCTTTTGCACACAACCTTCCCCTGCATTTTGCAAGAGGTTTCTAGGGCTCGAACCCATGACCTCAGTCACGAAGCAACAGCTTTACCGCTGTGCAAGGGCTCCCCTTCTAAGAACATAAGAGATAGCAGAACAGAAGTTATTGTGAAACAGCTACAGAGCGATGTCATAAAGACCAGTATATGGGCCATAATACCAGCCAACAAGTGCATAATGAGTAGTATTATCTGTAACATCTTCATGAAACATATGACTAACACGAAAGGAACATGTTGTACCATCGCACATTGGCAAGTGGATGCGCTGGAACCAGAACCCAATTTGTATAAAAAAAAGGGCAGCTCGGTGCATGCAGCTCCCCCTTGCGTTGGATCTGAGGAAAGGTCCGAGCACTTTGGGTCTTTTGTACGAACCTTTCTCTACATTTATGCAAGAGGATGTTTTCAGGGCTTGAACCTGTTACCTCATGGTCACAAGGCAACAGCTTTACTGCTGCGCCAAGGTCCCCCTTCAGCAGATTGGGGAACCCAATTTATACATTAATAAAAATGTCAACAGATTGGATATTATCAAATGATGTCAACAAATAGACCCAGGGTTGCAAGAGCCGCTAAAATTGAACATTAATAAAAATTCAATGACCAGGGTAAACATTATACAACCTAGAAACAGAAATCACAAATGCAGGCTAGATTAATAAACAAGGAAATGGCAAAGCATGATTTCCTCTTGATGCCGACAAACAAGTCCTTCAATGTTGAAACTAAGGACCACAAATAATCAACTACATAATTTAAATGGTTACCAAATTATTCCATAAGGCGATACATCATCTTAAGGCCTAAAAGGAATGGTGTGCATCATACTGTAGCAGCAGTACAACATAAATCAGTTCAAACCAATTAATTTGGAAGCCTAAAAGATGAATCAACGCTTTAATACAAGTTCTACGTATCAACTTCCTGATATTACTTGGACAATTCAGAATTAAAAGACAGCAAATACGATAAGCAATTGAATTTAAGAAAACAATGTGGGCATCATACCTTCCATCGAACATATAGGCGAGAGCTAGCGCAGACATGAAGCGGGCCATTTTTGACCCAGAGGACGTGCAAATGCGTACAAGGACAGGCACCCCACCTTCTTCAACTATGCGGAGGGCATTACCAGAATAGAAAGCAAGATTCCACAGTGCCCCTGCAGCTGTCTCATGAACATCCTGCAGAAAAAGGATAACGGAATAGCTGTTTAGTTAAAAAAAAGGAAATGCCAATGTACAACAACTATGTTAAGCTATAAAATCACTGAGCAACACAAAGTAGAATCTACCCTTAAAAATCTACTGGGCTTGCAGATGGGCAGTCAAAGGATAGGTTGCACACAGCAGCAAATAAGTCTTAGTAAGAATTAAAGAGATACAAACAAGACTAAGTGACAATGGAAAACAAGCTCTCGGGCAAGCAAATTTAAAGCCATGTGAAGAAACCAAAGTAATTCTACATGGACACTGAATATTATAATATTCCACAAGTTATTTGCCCCCAAAGAATCACATTTACATCTTATGCCTAACACTTCTGTGAGATACCTTCAGAAAACTAGGAGATTAGGTAAAATAAATCTGCATTGCTTCGCTGCAAACAGAAGAACATGAACCGATTATGGCACAAACTTATTTAACTCCCAGATCCATTAATTCATGGCTGCTTTGGAAAGCAGCTGATCATGTACAACACACTAGTTATGACCTAACAGAGCAAGTCCAGCAACTGGATCAAACGGGGACGCAAAATCAAAATGTAAAAACCCGTTTAAGTAATCATCTAGTAAATCTGGGGATTACTCTTAACTAATGCATGAAGCACACACAAAACATTGAGTAGTATTGCCTATTAGCAAAACTAAGGCCTTCAAAAAAGTAAGATGGCACAGAAAGTTTCAATAACAAAATATATCCACACATAAAATAATATTTGTAGAACCTTATATGAAGCATATGGAACTTACTTCAATCTCTGATCGTGCCAATGTGAGCAAAGGAGCAACACCGCCACCCTGCCCAATTGCAATGCTGACCACCCAAAAAATGATGTTATTACCAACAATGTCTAGATAAAATAGTAATGATACAATTTGTCGATAGAAAAATTTTCAAATAACTCGTTAATTAACCAAAGCCTCCTGAATGGATAAATTAAACATACTCTTCCTTTACCACTTCAGAAACATGGGTAAGTCATTGATTCAAATCTTTTAAACATACTCTTCCTTTACCACTTCAGAAACATGTGATGGGCAAAAGAGCATAAGGGTTTCATGGAACATGATAAATAGCAATAGAACATCATGAAACAGGGAAATTTAGTAATAGGTAGAATTTGGTTCATCAGCTACGCAGCCTCGTCTAAAAAGAATATGCAAATTATTTCTAAATAGCAATAAATACTACTTCCTCGCTCACTTTTATTTGTCATTCTAGCTCTGTGTAAGAGAATTAAGAAGTGAAAAAAGTATGGTAGGAAAAAAGGAGAGAGATATAGAGATGTATTGGGAAGAGAGAAAATGTATTTGAACGAAAGTTGTATTGGGAAGTGAGAATGACAAGTAATTGGGAACAAATTTTGAAGGCTAGAATGACAAATAAAAGTGAACAGAGGGAGTAATTCACACATGGAATTGTACCTTTCAGTAAATTTCTGAAGTTAAAGGTACATCTAAGAGTATGAACAGAAAGATCCATATCAAATTACGATATAAAGAACTCAAATTAGTGAGAATATGGTCATTACCTGTTTGCTTCTGAAACAGATAGACCCCATAACGCGCCAGCAGCTCTCTCCTGAAGGCCTTCTGAAGCATTTAAACATTCTTGCACAAGTGAAACCTGAAAAATAGCAGTCATTATATGAAATATTTTTCTCCATTTGAATGAACTTGAGAATGAATGCAATGGATGGGACAGAAATGTTCCTAGAAACATATTGGGATCCTAGCAACATTAAGTTTCCTCACATTCAGAAAGGCTAGATCAGTTGTATGGTTGAATCTCATGACCACCATCGTATCGTAAATCATAATATTAAGATATCACCTTGTACAGAAACAACACCAGAATAAGTTGATCCTAATTTTAAATAAAATTGTGTATTAGAATGGCAGCATTTAGAGTCAATCCATTGTATTCCTCTCCACATATATGTCTGCTTCCATACTCCCTCAGATAAAAAGTATAGGTCATTTAGGCTTCCTTCCTGTCAAGCTTTTATAACCTTGACAATAGACATATAAATAGAAGTTCAGACTGACAATGTAAGATCAATGGTGCTGGATCCATCATGAAAATGTCTTTCATTATACGTTTTACTTTACCCTTAAAAGCATCATCCATATATTTATCACTATATCGAGCCTGAAGCTTGTGTCGCTGTCCTAACTGACTTATTTTTGGACTGTAGCAAATATTTAAATATACGACAGAATAATTAATAGTCACCAAATGGCCTGAAGTGTGGGGGAAAAGTAACAGCGAAAGAAGGATTTACCAAAGCTTCAACGCCACCAGCTGCTGCAATAGCTTCACGATTTCTGTCATCAAAGGACAGATTCCACAAAGCGCCAGCAGCTTCTTGTCTAATTCCATACATAAAAAATTGCACAACTATTACTGATGATTCCTATATATAACCTATAATGCAGACAGAAAACCATGAAGGTTATGAAAGTTGAGAGTATCAACACAACGGCAGCATACCTTACACCCTCATTTTGCGAACTTGTTAGTTGTATTAATGCCTCAAGAGCACCTGCTTCCTGACCTACAGCTGCATTGTTATCATTGGTGTCCCCATGTGCAGCTAGGTTAGCTAAAGCTCTTGCAGCCTACATATAGAAGAATAGAAACATTAGAAGCTAACAGGATACTAAGACATAGAGATGGAGCATTATTAAAGAAACGAGGCATTAGGAACTACTGTGAGAAAGCATTTATTTGTGTGTCATAACATGAGATGGAGAACATCTACATGCAAACATCACGTGGAAATATCTAGCTAGCAAATTAAAAAAGTTGAAACCAAACTTAAAAACCGAAAAAGTAAAGCTAAGCTACATCTAAGAATTATGTAGCAAGACTCAAGTAAGCAACCCAATGAACTATTGAAGGTAAGTACATTAGGTCAAATATTCTTCTATTGCCATGATAAGTCCAAAAGTTTTTACAGAGTGTGCATTGAGAGCGACTCATTGGACCAATATGAAAAGCTAGTGACTAGCATTCCTAGTAAATTTAATTACCCACCTTCGTTTAATCATGATAAAACAGTATGCATGGTTGAAGATACTTATATGGCACAAGTCATGCACGCAGGCGTACAGCTATCAGCACTCGAAGATGGTAACGCCCCTGATTTCTTGTGTTATATCTTTGTCCTGACCCACCTATAAACCTATTGCATGCCCACATAATTCCACATACGGCAGGGACAAGTTCAACACACAAGCAATATGATGAAGATCACACAAAAATATCCACACATACAATTAAGCAGCGAGGTAGTCATGCAGGTAGAATAAAATCTAGGTGCATGCATGCCCTGGAATGTGCTTAGTATTTATCATATCATGCTGGTTCTGGTGGAACAAGAATTACTTGATGTAATAGGATAGTTTTTATAAACATACAGTAGCTATTAAGATAGAAAAGAAAAAGGCTGATAAGCTGCTTACCTGTTCTAGGACACCCTCAAGTTTACACGACCGAGCAAGCATTACCAAAGCATGGACACCACCAGCCCTTGCGACTTCCATGCTACACTTGTCATCAGCAGCAAGATTTGCGAGAGCACCAGCAGCACGTTCCTATTGAAAATGAATAGTAACAGTGACTCAGTAAATTGAATTGGAACTTCCAGATATTCAAACTCTGAAGAATCCATACAAGGACTCCATCTGTTCCAGCAGGCCAACGAAATATTAGATTGACCAAGGCTTTTATCCCACCAGAAGCTGCAATAGCTGTCTGAAAACAGAAAATAAATGAGTTTACCAAAAGTGCCACATGAAATGGTTAGGAAATCTGAATAAGCATCTGAAGGACAACAACCTTGTGATCCTCACCAACAGAGAGATTCCAAAGACCACCAGCAGCCTCTTCAGCAACAAGCCGATTCATTGACTCAGCTAAATTTGTGAGAATTGTGATACCGCCTTCATCAGCAACTGCCTTTGCAACTCTAGCGTTCACTGATAAGTTGGCAATGGCCTGCATGGTGGCATCAACTGACATAAAAATGTGATAGATACAAGAATACAAGAACACGTATGACACAAGAAATATAGCTGCAAGAAGCATGGAATTCAGTAGGCAATTTATTACTTTTGCTGCTTCAGACTGTGCACTCTCCCTTGAGCACCTAGCAAGGCCCAGCAGCATTCGAATGCCCCCATTCTGCATCACAGCCTCCGATCTTGCAGGATCCACACTCGCACTCTCATCATCAATAACTACAAATGTAGCAAGGGTAGTAGCTGCTCGCTCCTGAACATCCTCCTGTGAACTCTTTACCAGGCTGAGAAGCAGTGCAGTGCCCTGCTGCAGCCAGAAGTCATCCAACCCTTGTGGGTTGGACTCCGCAATCCGCAAAAGTGTCTGTGACAAGTTCCATTCAAGCCAGCTCATAATATCATCAACTATGTTGTCTCTGTAGCTCCAGTTACATGGATTGAACACCCCATGCTCTTTCACATCCACGCCATGAAACAACGAGGCGATTGATTTATCGATGTTACTCGTAATGGTCAAAACGAGCTTGCCCTTGGAGTTGCTAAATGCACCAGGATTGTGAGCCTGTTCTTCCTCAACATTAGAGCAGTTCAATGTGCATATAACCTTGAGGGTTTTAGAGTGTGAGATGAGGCGAGACACAGCATTTGGTGAGACATCGGTGCGGGAGATGTCAATGGCAAGAAGGGAGGGAAGTTGTGCCCATAATTCAGATGCTGTAGCCCATTTCAGGTTGCGGCATCCAGCAACGGAGAGGAACCGGAGCGATTTGATGCCAGCAAGGGCTGACTCATCAATGGCACCACAATCAAGAAGAGCTACATCATCGAGGAAGGGGCAGTAGCGGGCGAGTGCTCCAACAGCATCTGCATCAGCTTCACGGAGACCCGAGAGGCGCAGGCGGCGGAGCTGCGAGCAGCAGAGCGCAACTTGTCGGAGGGCGTCGCTGGAGATGCGCTCAAGCGGGTCAGGCCCGATCTGGAGGCTCTCAAGGGCCTCATGCCGTGCGGCGAGGACCGCAAGGGTAGCGTCAGTGAGGGCACGGCAGCCATCAGCCACCACTTCGCGGAGGCCCCGTGCGCGGAGGCCGGAAGCAGCAGCGGCCGCCTCATGGCCACGCAGCCGCAGACGTCGCAGACTCGCGCACCGCGAGGCGAGCGACGACGCAACCACCAGATCGAATCGGTGAGCTCGAAGGTCGAGCGAGCTCCACAGGCACGGCGACCAGCCCAGTGCCCGCCACGCCCGGCACGCCCCCGCCATGCTGGCGCGGTCGCGGTAGGTCAGCCGCGCGAACAGCTGCAGCACCGCGTCATCCGGCAGCGCCGTCCAGTCCACCTCCACCGCCGCCGCATCGTCCCGCACCGCCGAGCCCGCACGCGGCGAGGCCCGCACCGCCTCCTCCTTCCCCTTGTCCGCATTCTCCTTGCACGTCCGTCGCCGCACGCGGCGAGTCATCCCGCCCGCCCAAACCCTAGCGCCAATCGACGACGCCCGCCGCTCCAACCCACACACGCAAAACAAGAAAACTAAATCCCTATAAATCGGCAAGTAGTTAACCAGCTCCCGCCGCGGATCGACAGGCCGCTACCCCTCGCCGCTTATCTAGCAAGGGCGCGGGCAGCGATGCCAATTCAGGGGTCCGATTCGCGGACGGCGTGGCGAACCGAGACGACGGGAGAAGGCCGACAGCTTCGATCCGTTCCGGCGGGCGGTTGGATCCGACCGGCTTCGTCTGAGCGCCGCACCCCTTTTGCTCAGCTCCTGCCGGAAGGGGGGATGGAGGAGGCAGGAGGGCTGAGAGTGTATATATATGTGGCATATCTACGCGCGTGTGTACGCCGCTGCGTACGCGTATTCCGACCTCATACGCCGATCGGCAATGGAAAACGTCAGGGTGAGCCAAATGCAGCTCAAGAGCTGTGATTTCTCCGGCATCAGTAAAAAACCGACTAACAGAAGGAATGCGGTAATATTTCTCGTCCTCTCCTATGGGCGAAGATTTAAAATCAACTTTTGATTATTTGTTTTATTCAAAAAATTTATAAAAATACAAAAATAAATAAGTCAATTTAAAGCACTTTTAATAATAAATTATTTGACAATAAAATAAATAATATTTTTAAAAAAATTAAATAAGACGAATGATCAAAAGTTGATTTTAAAAACGTTATTTATAAGTAAGACGGAGGGAGTATTTTTCTCAAAAACATAAAAAAGTGAGCTCAAGAAGTTAAGAGTAGCTATATCAGTAGCACGCCCAAAATATCAGATCAGCTGCAACGGCTCTGAGAGCATGTGACCTCTATAGTGCCAAAACTATAAAATGGTTTTGTAATGGGTTTTGATTTTAGTACTATTTAACATGGAGCGTGATAGTAAGCTTATCGCTTAAGCAAAGTTACCCCTACAGCGTAAGAGAAAAGGTTTCACATGCGCAGTGTACGGCTCCACAATTGTTTCATATTTTCTACAACAGCGAAACTAACAGTTTGCAAGGAAACTTGAAGAGAATATATGATACTGAGCCAATAGAATGGTAGCATATTCATCTTTCTTACCACCAGATAAAGAACAAATTGCCCCCAAATCCTTCTACTTCTATAATACTACAACTTATAGCCCTTGAGTCAGTTGCTACAGTACCATTGGATAAAACCTACAACATAAAGAGATCATCATCCATCTTCAGTGCTACCGTCAGATTGATCTGGTTCTTCCTCATGCAGAGCAGATGTGGAAATTTGGCAAGGGAGTGTTGATGCAGATAGCACCAGATGGTGTCCACATGCACAGGTGAGGGCTCTTCGGTGCACAAAACAGCGCGTGAACAAGTAGGGTCCCAAGCCGCAGCACGGATCGGATCTTTGTGCAAGAGAACAGCAGCAAGCTCAAGGCGGCAGATATCCCATATCCAAAGAACAGTTGGCATGTTTTCATTCCAAGTGAATAAATAGTGACTGTCAATACTACATGAGAGCATACCTGCAACATATTATAAGGTGAGATAAGGATTTTTCAAAGTAGAATGCAACCTAAGAACTGCAAGTTGGTACAACAAGCTCACAGCCTAAACATTTCCGCTCGAAATTTGGAAATGAGCAACATAAATCATTCGTATTTAAAAATAGTCTCATAGTTTTATACAGATAGATTTAACCGTAGTAAGAATTCATCCAGACAAACAACAACAACAACAAAGCGTTTAGTCCTAGGCAAGTTGAGATAGACTTAGAGATGAAATTCTAAGAGACAATTAAAAAAAAGCAACAACCGACGATCAAGATTCAAGCATGTGAATTATTAGCTTCCACAAACTCCTATACAAAGCTAATTCCTCGGCAATATCTCAATCTTTCAGATCTCTCTTCACAAATTTTTTCCAAGTTAAGTTTGATGTACCTTTGTCTCTCTTCACACCGTTTAGCCGACTTACTGTCCCGCTACGAACCGATGCCTTCTGCGGCCTTAGTTGAATATGTTCGAACCACTGCAAACGATGCTGCACAAGCTTCTCAACTAATGCTACTCCTAATCTCTCTCGTATGTCATCGTTTCGGACATGATCTCTTCTCGTATGACCACACATCTATTTCAACATATGCATTTCGATTACGTGTAGCTCTTGAACATATTGCTTTTTCACAGACCAACACTATGCTCCATATAACATGGCAGGATGAATGCAGTCCTATAAAATCTACCCTTGCGCTTTTGTGGCACACTACTATCGCATAGGACACCAGAAGCTTGAAGCCACTTCAACCATCCAACTTACATCCTCAAATATCCCCATCTTTCTGCAGTATAGAACTCAAATAACAAAAAATGTCATTCTTTGGTACCACCTGACCATCAAGTCTAACATCTCTCTCCTCGACTGCGGTACCATTGAAATCACACCTCATATACTCTGTTTTAAATCTACTAAGTCTAAAACCCTTTAACTCTAAAGTCTGTCGCCACGATTCTAACTTCTAGTTCACCCGTAGTAAGAATTCATCCAGACAAACAACAACAACAACAAAGCGTTTAGTCCTAGGCAAGTTGAGATAGACTTAGAGATGAAATTCTAAGAGACAATTAAAAAAAAGCAACAACCGATGATCAAGATTCAAGCATGTGAATTATTAGCTTCCACAAACTCCTATACAAAGCTAATTCCTCGGCAATATCTCAATCTTTCAGATCTCTCTTCACAATTTTTTTCCAAGTTAAGTTTGATGTACCTTTGTCTCTCTTCACACCGTTTAGCCGACTTACTGTCCCGCTACGAACCGATGCCTTCTGCGGCCTTAGTTGAATATGTCCGAACCACTGCAAACGATGCTGCACAAGCTTCTCAACTAATGCTACTCCTAATCTCTCTCGTATGTTATCGTTTCGGACATGATCTCTTCTCGTATGACCACACATCTATTTCAACATATGCATTTCGATTACGTGTAGCTCTTGAACATATTGCTTTTTCACAGACCAACACTATGCTCCATATAACATGGCAGGATGAATGCAGTCCTATAAAATCTACCCTTGCGCTTTTGTGGCACACTACTATCGCATAGGACACCAGAAGCTTGAAGCCACTTCAACCATCCAACTTACATCCTCAAATATCCCCATCTTTCTGCAGTATAGAACTCAAATAACAAAAAATGTCATTCTTTGGTACCACCTGACCATCAAGTCTAACATCTCTCTCCTCGACTGCGGTACCATTGAAATCACACCTCATATACTCTGTTTTAAATCTACTAAGTCTAAAACCCTTTAACTCTAAAGTCTGTCGCCACGATTCTAACTTCTAGTTCACCCCTATCCTACTTTCATCCACTAGCACCACATCATCTGCAACGAGTATACACCAAAGAATGTTTTCATGTAAGTCTTGTGTGATCTCATCCATCACCAAAGTGAATAGATAAGGACTCATAGTCGACCCCTAGTGCAATTCTATATTAATTAAAAACTCATCAGTGTCACCATTACTTGTTCAGACATTTGTCATCACATCCTTGTACATATCTTTAATGAGGTTAATGTACTTTGTTGAGACTTTGTGCCTTTCCAATGCTCACCCTATGATGTTCCTAGGCACTTTATCATGAGCAAATTCTTTATTCGGCATAAAAAATTATACCATTTTCTTATTTGCCATTAACAATTTATTTTTCCTTTATTTGCCACTAGATTTAATTTTGCTTCCCTTTTATACTATGATTATCTTTCTTCCAACTAAAAGTGAATGTAGAACTTAAATTTCAGATACTATACATTACGAGAATTTATATTTTTCATATGTTTATGATTAAAAAATATATATTATGTAACACTTCGTGTTTTGAATATAAGCGAGTTGTTCGAATTCAAAATTTTGAGAGCCGAGCTAAAAAAAAACAATTAAAACGATTCATGTGAATTTTCAAATTTCAAATTTGAATTCAAATTTCAAATGCAAGTTCAAAAAAATTTTAAAGCAATATTGTGAAATAAAATTGTTGTATTAAAAATATTGCAAAGAATTGAATCTTAGGAATTTTTGTGAAATTTTATTCAAAAGGCAAAAGGCCCAAATTAAATTTTCTCTTTTAAATGATTACCTGTTTTCAAAATTTTATAGAATAAAATTTGTTTGGAATTTGAACTTAGACCCAAAATAAAAGTTGTTCCTCTAGAAAAGTTCTATCACCCTGCAAAGTTTCATTTTTATCAGAGCTCGGAAAGTATTGTTTTCGGATCGAAACAAAACGCTGCGCAGAAAATCACGAAAATCTGGAAAATTGGATAAGACCGTGGGCCCCGCCTGTCAGCCTCGCATCTTCCTCTCCTCCTACCTCTGGCCGCCAACGCACTCTCCAGCTGCCGCGCGCGCCCGCGTTGCTCGCCTGCATGTGCGCCGCGCGTCTGGCGACCGACTCTGCCCGCTGGACACGGTGTCCACTGCGTGTCCAAGCCCTCCCCCGACCGAAGCTCTCTGCCTCTCTCACTCTCACTCTCCAGCGCGCCACCCACCTCCCTGTGCCGCCACCGTCGTGGAGCTCCGGCTGAGCCGCTCCAGCCCCCGATCCTCAACGAGGAGCTGCGCCTCACATCCCTCGAGCTTCCCACGCCCTCGCCTCTGCGCCCCTTGCACCGTGCTGTGCCGATTTCGAGTTTTCCCCATCTCTCCGAATTTGGAGCCAACCGTCGTTAATCTTCGAAGCTCGTCGCGCCCGGTAGATTTCCTCGCAATTCCTTTCGCCTCCAACCCCGTCCTCCTGCAGCGCGGCTTGCGGAATCCTAATTGATCGAGTACTCGACCCTTCGCACAGGAATTTCGAGTCAAAGTCACGCCGGCCGCCTGATCCGACCCACCCCGCCGTCAACGACTTCCTTCCGACCGTCTTCCATGACGACATCACTCGTGTCGCCCTTCTCCGACCTCTACTGAAGCTTGTGGCACAAGCGTTTCAATTTCTCGTCGTCTGTACCGTGTGCTCCTCCTCGCCGAAGTGGTCGTTCCGCCGCTCGTCGCCGCCAGCCCCATTCCGGTGAGCACCCCAGCCGATGACCTCTCTTGCGAGTCCACGTCGTCGCGCTCATCGCTTCCATGCGGAAATCTAGCAAGAAAACCGCCAGGAGCTGTGCTCCGACGAGGGCGCCGCCACGACCGGCAGCCCAGCCATGGCCGGCCACCTCGCGCTGCGTGGGGCCACGTCGCCTCGTGCGAATCTTCTGCGACTTCAATTAAACAGGGCGGATCCCGTGCGGCATCTCCGTGTTCCATCGTGTGGCCTCATCTAGTGGGCCAGAAAGCCGCCCTGGCCCAACACTGTGCGGCCGGCCCAATTAATCTGGAAAAGATTTTCTTTTGCGAATTAATTTATTTAGTTGTCCAGAAAATGGTTTCAAACTTCTAAAATTTGTAGAAAATTCATTCTAATTCAGAAAATTATGAAATAAATTTTGTTAGGATCCTCTTATCTAGAACTATATTCTGAAGCTAACAAATTTTCATTTTATGCATGAGAATAATTTATTTAAATCAGATCATAAAATAATTCATTAATGCAATATTATTTTTTTCCTTGACATTATTAAATTTGGAAAAATTTACTTTTCTGTTTATTTAGTCCAACTTTCTTGTTCTGCAAAGTTTCATATTTATTTTCAACAAAAAATAATTTTATAAATGATTTATTGTGTTTAAATGGTGTTTAATTCATTATAAATTCATTTGATTTCAATAAATTCTGAAAATTTGTCAAAAATTAGTTATAATCTCCCTATTATTATTGAAAAACTTAAATTATACTTTAATTCTATGAAAACTATTTTAAATGGATTTTATAACTAAAATGTCTGGTCACTCTTATTTTTTCAAAAGACTATCATCGCATGTGATTTAAAATCAAACCTTTGACTTTTACAAATTAGTATAATCTAATTCCTTGCATATCATTTCATGTCTAGGACCCGAAGTTGCCGAGAGAGTGTTCGACGACGTTTCGTTCGTCGAGGAAACTAACTTTGAGCAAAGGCTAGACAAGCCCCGATGCATTAACCCTATTTTTACTGTTTTATATTTTGTCACTATATAGTATATGAATTTTGTGCTGTGCATTAAGTTTTTAGGAGTTGATTAAAAACATAGCTTGAATGATAGCACCTTTCTTTGGTTAATGGTATTTGGTTCGGATACCTCGATGTAGAGCTAGGCTTATTACTGTAGTTACGGTAGAAGTCGAGTGATTGACCATTCACTCGCGAGCTATAGGTGGCTTAGTTTATCTCACGAAATGATAAGCTGAGACTGGGCAAGAAAGTAGGTCGTAACACGGCATGTGTCTATTGCGGATGCATGGCCAATGTGTTGTAGCCCTGTCTGTGTCAGTTAAAGACCGTACCGTTGTCAGCCCTATTGAGCAACTTTAAACAGTACTTATTACATACTGATTATATGGGCCTCAGGAAACTGATGTAGCCCAATGTGCGTAGTGACTGAATGTAACTGAACCTCTTTTCTGGAGATGATTAGAAGGGAGAGCTTTGGGGCTAACCATGGATAGACTCGGTGAGGTTATCGCATGAAGGACCACTGCTCGGGAGAGGTGAGCATCGGACCGATACTATGTATCATTGGTGTGAAAGGTTGCCATGTATGACTTTCTGAAAGTGCGTACGTGTTGTGTAATCAAGTTTCTCCAGCTAGATGTAAATCGATTCGAATAGCTGCCCCTCACAGTAACGAGTATCACTTGTTTCAGTGCGCCACATCGTAGCTAAGAAGTGGAATAATAAATGAAATGAGAAAGTATTCTGATTTGCTGGTTATGTTTACTATAAATTGTTTGGCAACCATGATTGTAGTAGTTGATAGCGCAAATTAAATTTATTTTTCTTGCACCTAATTTACTGCTAAAACTTGAAAATAAGTATCCACTGTTAGCGCTGATTTTTGCAAACAGCTATCCCATGTGAGTCGATCTTGTCATATCTTTTATCTTTTGAAGTCGACTGTAGTTAGCCATATTGACGGGTAAAACTTGCTGAGCATTCGAATGCTCAAGGTGTGGCTCTTTGTGGTTTTGTTTTGCAGATAGCCTCTCTTTTCCTCCTCTGGACCAACCGACAGGAGCGACCTCCAAGGGTGGCTATGTCCGTTGGGAGCCTTACTCGTCGTGCTAAGCTTCGTGTGTGCCGCTAGAAGATGCATCGTATGGGCTCGATGTCATTTTGTGCCTAGTACATAGGAGATCCTAGTAATTTTTAAATAAGGTAAACGTTTCCGCGCTTATAAAAACTTTGTAACTTAAACAACCGTTTGTATTATATTTTATCGTGATTGAGTTGTACTGTTCCTTGCTTTGTCGTGTGACACCCGATAAGATCCTATGGTCGATAGATCGTCTCTTTCGAGAGACGGTCTGTCACAAATTATGATTAAAATACTCAATGCAATCATTTATATTCAAAAAATAGAGTATTTTAACCAATATTTACAATTTTTTAACCATGAACATATGGAAGAAATATGAATTCATGCAATGTATAAGTAATATGTCTAATTGTTTTTTAAAAATTCAAGTTAGAAATGCATTTTTTTCTAGGAGCAAATGGAGATAATGCATAAAAGAGAAGCAAAATTAGAGCTAGTGGTAGATAAGAGAAAAGTAATTTTTTGATGGCGAATAGAGGAAAAGTAAAATTTTCGATGGCGAATAAGGAATTTCCTCCTCCTTTATCATAAGCCTTCTGTACTCAATGAAGACCATATGCAGATCTTTCTTCTGTTCTCTGTATCTCTCCATCAGTTGCTTTATTAGGAAAATTGCCTCCATAATAGATCTCTCGAACATGAAACAATTTGGTTTTGGGTGACTCTCGTTGATCCTCACTGACAGTGCTTAATAACCCTCTCTCATAGCTTTATTATGTAGTTCATTAACTTGATCCCTTGAACCATATACAGATCCAGAGAAATGCATTGCAACAAAATTTCATAACATTGCTAAGGTAAGAAATAAGACAAGCAATCTGTACGAAAGTAAATAAATTACAAGATCATTATAATAAAACACCCGAGTTGTAGTCACGGACTAAAAGAAAAGAAACAACTGGTAATCCACCTTCACAAATACTCCCTCCGTTTCAAAATAGAATCATTTCTAGCTTCGATCAAAATCAAATCTTTTTAACTTTGACCATTAATAATGAGGAATTAATAATATTTTATTGTATATAAATTATAAGAAGGGGTCATTCAAGCCTAAGAAAATAATATGTAACTCTTTATATTAGAAATTATTTAGTTTTCTAATGTTATTAGTCAAAGTTAAAAGAATTTGACTTTGACTAAACCTAAAAATGCTTATATTTTGAAACGGAGGTAGTAGGAAATAGAGATAATTCCCCTCCCCCCCACCCCCCAAAAAAAAGACATAGTGACAAGCATCATCTGAAGTGCCAAAAGAAAAGAGGAACTAACCAAATCCTTGTTTTGGGTTAAGAGGAACTAGGGGTGAAACGGTTAGGAATTGTCGGAAAAACACTAACCATTTCCATTTTCATATTTATATGACCGGGCAAAAACGGAAACGGGAAAGGTAGGAACGAAAACGAACAGGACAAATTCGGACTTTCGAAAACAAAGAAATTCAGACGGCATATACCGGAATTGGTCGGTAACCAGTACTAAGCTGGAAACATTAACATAATAACCCAAATAAATTGCATATATATTATATTCGCTTTACTAATTATTCACCTAAAATATCTTAATAACTGCAAGACGTAAATTAAAAAGAACCAATTTGTGTTCAATTAGTATTCACTGTTGTCTGGAGGAATAACTATAGGACTTAATTTGCCATGTTCTCTGCTGGAGTCAAATCAAAAATAAAGAAAACAGTTCCCATCGGAAAGCTCAGGGCAGTCAACGCCTCGAATGGCTCGAGCGACGCTCATGCCTCTGCTCCCTAGTCCCCAGCCCCCACGTGTAGGGCCGCCCCCGTTCAGGCACCGCATGCTGCCTGTGGCCGCTGCCCTGGTTCCGCTTCCGACGCAAGCCGCAGCCCTCGGGCACAGTCGCCAGACGCCGCTCTCCCGAATAGATGAAACGCGAAACAAAAACGGGATGATCCGGTTAAAAATGGGATACCATAAAAACGGATGGAAAAACAATAAATTGTTTCCGATTTTGTTCCGTCTTTTTCATCATGTTTTCATGTGTTCCCGTTTTTATCACGTCCCGCTTTCGTCCGTGCCGTAAATACGGAAACGAAAAGCGGACGGACGAGATTTTCGTTTTCAGCTACTAACCAATTCCTTGTTTTGGGTTGGGCTTATCAGTTCCTGATTTCTGTGCATGCAAGGTGATCAGACATCAAAGCATATCTTACTCTAGAACCCCAGCCTCTGCGCCATTTTCTAGAAATAAAATGCACGGGAAATTCATTAAACAATTTTAAAATGTATGTAAATGGCAGCTTATCACGTCACTCAAAGGCATTACAACATATCATCAATTTGGCGTGAATGGATTGGAAGTGTAATACGAGGACAAAATTCCATCTGGACTGCAGATCATAACACCAACAAGGCCTCGAGGCATATTGATTTCTACTGAAGTATGGCGTCAAGATAAATATGATTTTCTCTTTATCATAGCATCGTATTGTAAGGGATTGATATCTGCTTGTTTATTGTCGTTGGGGCAGCCCAGTGCACGTGGTTGTGGCTCGTGCAGAGTACGACCACTTTGGGTCTTTTGTACACAGCTTTCCTGTGTATTTCTGCATAGCCTGATTCCAAGACTCGCACCAGTGACCTTATGGTCATAAGCAAGGTTTGGGTTACCAACCGAACCGTGAAAACCAGTTTATCGAGCGGTTTCACCGGTTTTATAGTGTCTTATTTTGAAACCCACTTGTTTCACCGTTTTACCCCATAAAAAAAATAGCGAGCTAAGCCATTTAGCGAATGATACCTCAAAAAGCTAATAGCGGGAGCTATAGCGGGATATAGCGGGCTATAGCGTTCAATTTGTACTACGAAGACAAATAGCGAGACTCTCAAAAATCAGCTATAGCGGGCTATAGCGAAAGTTATAACCGGCTTTTGTTTCCTGGGTTTTACCCCTCGGTTTTAAGGTTTATCGAAAGGTTTTACCGGTTTTTTAATTTCCTAAATTTTTTAAAATTTCAATTTCTTTTGAATCTTTTCCTGGAAACCGGTTAACCAATGAAATTGGACGGGACCTGTTTCACCGAAAACCATGAAAATCGACCGGGTTTCAACTTTTTTGTATACCTTGCTCACAAGGCAATAGCTTCACCGCTGTTTTTCATCATTACCATGCGAAAAAGTGGTAATCTAGTATCATATACCAGTATCAAGAAAAACAGTTTCACTAAAAAAAAAAGTAGTCACAAAGAAAGCAGTACATGCAAACGACAGTGTGTGGGAGATCTAAGGTCACATGTTTAGCCTCTCCCAGTGTGTTACCATTTTTGTTAAATAGGATAAATCTTTGAGGACTGCTATTACTTTCTTTTAAATGATAGCAACCAACTTCAGTTGATAAGCGAACTCATCAGGCAAGGAACACTTTTTCTTTGTACACGTTCAATGGATAGAATATACAGGAAAAAAGGGAATGAGAAACAGTATATAAAATGACCCTTTGTAATCTTACCAGCGCCATTGTCTTGCATAGTTGCATGTTACAAGAGAAGCCATCACTTTGATATAACTCTGATATATCTAGCTGCCGCAGGTTGTTGCTTATGCGTTGCTTAAGCTGAAACTCTGATGAAGTATATGACAACTGTCGGGGCTCCATTGAGCATATGCAATCCCTGCAGGGCCTTCATCGATCTTGCAAGTCCAGTCAGGCTGGCTCAGTGACCAAGCTTGCACCATGGGCCACTTGTAAAGTCCACATAGGATATATTCTGAATCTGTTGCCCACTCCATATAGCTTATTTTGTCCACACATGAAAACAACTGTACCACCTGCATAAGTGATTTCAAATGTACATTAACAAGTACTCTCTTTGTTCTTAAATTATTGTCAACATTGACTTTTCAACATCATCTTTGACTATTCATCTTATTAAAAAAATAGAATAAATATCATATATTTTGTTACAATTTGCTTTATCATTAAAGGCATTTGAAACATGACATATAATTTTACACATATAAACAAATATTTTGAATAAGACAAGTGGTCAAAAATGATGTCAAAAGTCAATGGCGACAACAATTGAAGAACGCAGGGAGTAAGTCCAAGCATACATTTTAATGTAATGTCTTGTTGCTGAGTACATTTCTGTAAACCTCACATAAAAACTGAAATTCATCTATATGGCAAACAAATAAGGAACTTGAAGGATGCACATCGTAAACATTCTTGAAATTTTAAAGTCTAACACAATGATCATCATTTGCATAGAAGAATACAAACCATTTAGGGAACATGGAACTTACAGAAGAATCCAAGCATCTTTAAGTTTCTCTTTTTAGGGATGACTGAAGTAATCCTAAAATTTAGAATTGTATGGTTACCAAGCATAATATTGCCGACAGCTACCCAACACAAACGCTAAAATTAGTGACAATCCAAATGCACTGATCTAAATCTCATGCAGACAACAAATAACAAAATCATGTATTATACACGCCCTTATCCCATCCAAAATGTGCCGCTAATTGAGCAAAGCAAAGCCTAGTCCTTACCCCAAGGCTTCGGAGCGAACAAAAAGACGCGCAATTCGTGAACCCGCACTGGCCACTGACATTATCCCCAAATCCTAGTCAGCAACTACTCCGGACTGGAGGTATCCACCCTACACCCGCGTTCCGAACACTCAGACTGGTGGCGAGAAGAGAGTAGGTTGGGTAACCGGCAGCTCGAGCACCTCGCGGAAGACTACGTCTCCGTCGAAGGCGAGGAAGCTCGCGTCGGGGGAGAAGCAGACAGGGCCCGTCTAATTGTAGGGGTACGAGATGTACGCGTCCGCGAATACCATTCAGCTTTTCAGGCTGAAAAGCTGAAATTTGAAAACCTAAAACAAATAAAAATTTTGAAAAGCTAATTTTTAAAATGCTGAAAAGTTAGCTTTTGAGAAAACGAACTAAAAGCTAAAAAACTTATTCAAAGCTGCTTTTGATTTTTAATGTGCAGATAAGCTAAATATATATTGTAAAAATCAATAGTGAATATTTTATCAACCAGCTTTTCAACTAGTCATCAAACAGCTTTTTTAAAAGCTCAAAAGCTCCGACTGAAACAAAAACCCTTAGCTCGGCACCTCCGAGTAAAGGGGAAAGGTAGCAAGGGCTCCGGCGAGGTGTGGTTTCTGGCTTTTCGCTTTTTGGAATTTGAATACGGACGGTCGGATCGTGGGGATTGATGGCAAATCCCAAATTCCCACGGTTTCAAAAAAAAAAAAATCCATTTTCACAAAGTTCGGAGAAGGTTTAGTTTTTTTTTCACCCAACGTTCCGCTTTCTACACTGCCTAAGGGTTTTGAATGCCGAATTATTTTTAAATGTTAAGTTTTTTTATGTGAAATTAAATTGATTTCTATAAAATTTATGTATTAATTTCTTTCAAAATTTTGCATTCTAAAATTGCTAAAAACAGTTTTAAAATATGAGGCTGTTAGGCTTCTTGATTTCATAAAATTGAGGCCTCCTTCTAAATGGGGTAAATTTCCCATTTTTCTAGATTTTCATGTAAAATAACAAGTAAAAAAGATGAAGAGCGTAATTTTCTAAATATTATTAGTTGAAGTTAAAAGATTGATTTTGATCAGACTTAGGGTGCTGATATTTTAGGATGAAGGTACTACCGAACATTAAATTAGGCAAACAGGACTTCGGGCGTGTTTGGTTGACTGTCAAAGATTGCCACGTCAAACAATTAACATGCCACAGTTTCAATTATGGTTTGCCACAAAATTATCCTACATGTCATAAACTCACGTTTTTGCTTTGTTCACCATATTTTTGTCTCAATGTTCCTTTTCTGCATGGACCAGTTCGTTTCTCCAAACCCAAAAACTCTCGACAACCTACTCATTTGCATGACAGGCTCAACCTGGAAAACAAGCACGCTGAAAGAGCACGGGACGAGTAACACTATCCACCGTGTGGAAGAATCGTGGCCTGCAACAACATGAACTTGATAATTAAGGCCTGGCAAGGCTGATTCGCAAACGGATTAGCTGCTGGCCATGGAAGGTCTGACTGAGCGGCATACAAGGGAGCGGCCACCACGACTCGACGCCATCCACGGAAGGAAAATCTTCCAACTCGCCTACTTTAATTTGTGCAAATGCAAAATATCACAAGACCTGGATTAATCAGCAAGTTAAAAGTAATTTTCATTTACTTCTGTTGCAGTTTTTATTACAAGACATATGTACATACATATATACACACACAAAGGAGTTAAGGACTCGTGCTGCATATTTAGGCCCCCTTGGTAGAGCTTCCTTTATATGGGTAAATAATTTTGAGAAGTAATTCTCTTTGATTCTTAAAACTCTTGAAGTAGAATCACTTTGTAGAATCAGGTGAAGCAACCATTTTAGTTCCCAGTCACTTTAGTTTATTTCAGAGAATCATTTCCCTGAATCAACTAAGAATTATTTCTCCTGAAAACTATGTTAGGTGCAGCTTACTTGATTCTGTCGAAGAATCAGCTCCATCGACCTCCACCAAAAGGCCCTTAAAAAAAAAGACAAGATCATGGATTAACCATGACACCTTGAAGCAAGTTTGGGCAACCCACTGAAGACTGTTGTGCCTCGAGGGAGCAGCT
The DNA here is from genome assembly GCA_001602275.1 of Zoysia japonica. Classification (NCBI taxonomy): domain Eukaryota; kingdom Viridiplantae; phylum Streptophyta; class Magnoliopsida; order Poales; family Poaceae; genus Zoysia; species Zoysia japonica. The sequence goes on along the minus strand of BCLF01000053.1, from coordinate 1,438,030 downwards.
CTCTCTTCCCACACTTTCAGGAAGAGCCTCCCTGTTGAGAGCACGACATCGAACCCACAGGTATGAAAACCCTGAAAATGCTGCCTTACTGACAAACTGGACACGGTACATGACACTTATCTCCCACAATCCAGCCAAAGCATCCGCATTATACCCTTCAAGGTCTGATTCTGATACCATCATGAACGTGCTGTCATCAAGAGCAACAACATTGTGATTGAGGAACAATGGTGGTTTCATGGGTTTGTCCAGGCAACTAGACCTCTCAATTTTCTTCACTGTACGATGGTAGAATTCTTGGACAGCCTGCAAAATAAGAGTATATAGACAGTAGAGAATTAATAATAGTGTTCGTAGGATGCTAGCAAACCAAGCAGCCAGCATGAGTTGAAGAGCAAAAGCAAAAGTTGTACGTCCAGGACCACGATTGCTAATCCAAGATTCACATATATCATAAAATCTATGTGATGCAGTATTGGTGTATATTTTTGTTAGTTCAACAATAAAGCATAGCATCCCAATCCATTGTGAAATATCTAGATCAGGTACTTTCAAATCAAATATCAAACACGTAAAGAGGCAAGAAATGTGATCTTGCCTGTTTAAGTAATACACAGACATCCCAATGAGGATCTGGATTATATAGTTCAACAGCACGAAACTCATCATATAGAAAATGAGCCTGCTGATATCTAGCAGGTTCTCTCTCTTTTTTTTAAGCTTTATCTTCTCTTATTACAGGAATTACAGCACTCAGACAAATCATGACAGCACTGATGTCTTCAAGTATGAGAAATGTTTACCATAGCTTACCTGCCATTGTGCAGAAGCTAATAACACCCTAGGCCTCCGTAATCGGACATGTTCGTAAGCTTCAACAGGTGTCATTTGTTTATATTGCACCTATCAAAACATATACATTACCTCATCTGGATCTTCATAATTAACAAATGAAATATTTAGCTGAACAAATAAATTTTGGCATACCAAATAGCAAAGAACAACTGTACAGCTCCGTCCACGCCCAGCTTTGCAATGGACATAAATCAACTTCCCACATGACACGTAACCTGTACCGACAATATACATGTAATATCTATAATCCAGGCACCCAATCATCATAATTAAACAAGATGCACAGCAAGAGGGACAGAAAATAATTAATAATAACATCATCATCTTCAAATCAAATGCACTAATGAATCTGCTGATCCTTATAGATACAAATTATATTCACGACATGAACTATACGAGGAAAAAGAGAGGGGTAAGGCCCAGATTAAAATACTAAAGAGCATAGTTTTTAAGTAGGAGGCGCCTTGGTATACAGGCGAGCTGCAGATCTGGGCGTCTTGCCCACTTTGCTGGGATCAGGTATGGCGTCCACTTTAAGACCATACAGCATCGCCAGCGCGATATGGCATCAACTGGACGCTTGGAGCGTTGAATCGGATGCCTCCATAGTAGGGGTCGCCAATGCTAGCGTGGGAATTGAGAGCGACAACCATGTGCGGTGCGCAAAGTTAAATCTGGGCTGTGACCTAGGGTGCTCGCGTCCCGTTCACTCACTCACTACAGCACCATCTGAGAGAGAGAGAGAGAGAGAAGTTATAACATAGGAGGTGGAACCTAGAAGCAGCGGCGGGCAACTGCAGCTCGCCGGCCACCCTTCTTCTCTGACGAATCTGCGCGATCTTCATCTGCTCCACCTCTCTGCCAGCTGGTCCCCATCCTCAATCCAGCGGCTCCTCCGCTCCGGCCACCTGTCGCATCAGCACCAAGGTCTCAGCCCATCCTCCTCCTCATACTGTAGTCCCGTCCTCTCCTCCTTTTTGCTCTGTTATATGATGTTCATCCTTGCTGCCATGCTGCTCTGCTGTCTGTTGGTGACCTCGTTGCCTCTGATTAATCCATACACACAATAATGTTTACTGTGCTCATTTGCTTATTATTATCACGTTCTTCAGATTATTATAATGCTTGTGCTCACTAATCTGATGTGTAGTATCAGGTATGGCTTGCCTCGCCGCACGCCATAAGCGCCTAGGAGGCTGGAAGGGGGACGACTCGCCACGCATCGCCTCAGTGCCTTAAAAACAATGCTAAAGAGAAAATAAGTGCACCTAAGAATGTGCAATATGATCTGCCATTAGTAAAATAATGCAATAGAACATTTGGACACAATTTTTTTTTTGTAAATGTAAGAACATGATTCTGCAACGGCTTGACATAAACGTGTAAAATTCTCATATCATAGAATTCAATTCACATTGACAAGAAAACCAATTTCAGCTTTGCAAAAACTTTGACCTTCATATTATGCGAACTTTAGAACATATATTCGAGTAGATTCTTACTGTGGATGAAGTCAACAGCCATGCAAAGATTCTCAAACGATGGTGCATAAAGGTAATCTCTTGTTGGTAGCACAAGGTTTTCAATTCCATGAGCCTAAATCAAACAAACCAATTTAGTTATTAGCTGCTTCCAGGAAAATAAAATAAAATAAACCATACTGAGATGCATTGAGAATTTATTGTACACTAGGTAAAGGGGAAAATGAATAATCATCAAGGTCACATAACTCAAATCTCTGGATAGAAGTCAGCACGGCATAACTTTGAAAAACACACATACCCACACACACACATAAAATCTGCAGTTGATGATTTGATGTGAAACTTTTTCAGTATATCTCAAGCAAGAGTTGTAAAAAATGGCACAAGATGATATGTCTTCAATGCCTGAAGAAGAAACACTGTTGCATTTTCATTTCCAGGAAATGTTAATAAGTGCATTTGGTTGACCATGCCGTGACCCACAACACTGACACCAGCTCTTCAATCCACTTTAACAACAGTATCTTTAAGACCAAATTACCAAATAAAACAAATTCATCAGAAAAACATTGCTGTAATTTGTAAATTATTCACAAAGTTATTCTCGACGGAGAAAACCCAAAAACTTCACACGTATTATTGACTTATCCATATACGAACAAAGAAGTCACTCACCTCGTATAGTGATTCAGGAACAAGTCGCTCATATGACTCATTCAATGTCACAACCCCACAAACTCCAAGCTCCTTCAAGCGCAATACGTCACTGGGGAATGGAACAGCGCCAAGCAGAATATGCTGATCCAACCCACAAAAAAAGCAGGCAGTTAGAGCATTAAGCATGATTATTAAAATGAATCGAAACATATATAGCCGTATGACCTTTGAAACAAAGCATTAAGGCCCCATTTGGAACGCAAAATTTCACAGGAATCAATTCAATTTCATAGGAAAAAATGCAGGAATAGGAAAAATTCCCACGTTCCAAACGGGGCCTAAACTCAGAAACAAAATTTAAACCCAGCAGAAACTTCCAAGCCGTGAAGCACACGAAGAAAAACAAAGCCACCACCAGAAGCTACATAACAAACATGACATATCTTTAATATTCTAAATCAGCATTATTTCTTTGCAAAATAGCAATTCCACTTCACATTAGGAATATAAACCAACAGATTGTCCTCCTCATGAATAATGTCAATCAGATGTGTTCCATGTCTCAATTTCATCGGGGCTTACAAGATGTTTCCAAGCATGGCCTTAGAATCAGGTCTTCCCACAAATCGTCTTCCTCAAGTGATCCCTCTCCCTCCTGATGAACCAGGAAAAAAGAACGGCGCTACTCTCTTCCCCATTTGGCATCCCCAGGCCCAGGCCTCCCCTGCCCCTCTGTTGCTGGTGCTGCAGCCTCTCATGATGCAGAGGATACTAGCATGGTGGTCATCCCTGGGGCGCAGAGAATTGGGATGCAATGGCTAAATGGGTGAGATAAACTACGGTAGGAACAGCAACAAGCGTCCCAGGGATCTGATGCTCCTCTTCCTGTGTTGCTCTCAGCATAAATTGCCAACTCCCCACACAACACTGCTGCTCTGCCTCAGTTGCAGCAGAAGCCACCGAAGACCACGATGCAAGACAGTTAAAGTGGTCCTGAGCATGCGAGCGGCTGGTCACCAGCATGCCACAAAACAACATTGCACCCACAGTTTGCATCAGCCGTTGAAGCATGTAATGAAACAGGGTAACAGTACAAAGGAATGGATTGGCAGCCACGTGTTAGTGCAAATGATATCATTTCCGTTTTCACCTTGTCTATGCGTTCCTCAACAAGTTTACTGATAGATGAGAAAATTTTCACTTTTAAGCATATACAAATAGATTGTGCTTTAGCATGCGTCCAACATTGTAAAAAATGATCGTGACAAATATCAATGTTGGTACCTGAATTGATCACTAGGAATCTATGAAATGAATAATCTGCACAATTTCAAAGAATTAATAATGTTCAGTAGCTCCAATCATTTTTAACATTCTACACGAACTTTCTGTGTTCAGAAAACTGTTGGACAGATTACCTTCAAGCACAAATCTACTACTTTAATCTACTTTTAAATCAAAAGTATGAATATGTTTGTCTAATTTTTATGTAAAAAATAGCTTGGTGTTAATCATATAATTTCCTTCTGATTTAGCTGGTCTACATACAAGACCATGAAGCTGGGTGCGCTATTAGGATAGTAACCTCATAACACCAGGGATCAACAAGAGATGAAAGAAGGCGATAATAAGAACTGATCACCCGAAACAAAATCGATCGAAACTAAAAAGGGGAGGACAATTGTCTGACCTCGTCGACCTGATCCCACCAGTGGAAGTGCGCCTCGAACCGGTTCCTCACAACGTTATACAACAGCGTCGGGTAGAACAGCATCCGCGCGCCGACGCCCACCGCCGCTCGTTTGGCGTCGACGACCACTCGCACCAACACACCTTCCCCCTCTTCCTCGCCATTCGCCGCCACCGCGCGGCCGCCCTCGCGACGCAGCGGCAGCAACTCCTCCCCGCCGTTTCCACCTCCCCCCAATTCGCCAGGAAACTCCTCGATTCGCATGGCTCCCCAGCTCAACCCTACCAATCCGATCGATTTGTGGAAGAGAGTGGCCCGGATTGGGATGTTTGGGATCAGATCTGAAGGGGGGTCGAATCGGACACGCGACCGGGCAAGAAATCGAGATCGGATGCTTCTCCCTCTCTGTCCCCTTTTCCTCGCGCTCACGCCTCCAACCCACGCTGACGGCTTCCCTTCCCCTCCCACAGTCCCATCTCGCCCGCACGGAAGTCCGCCCAGCCAAGCATCCCCAGACCACAGGCACGCCACAATTTATATGTGCCACGTCGGACATGGTAGAGAAGACTAGTCAATTTAATTATTTTCGTGATATTTTTTATTTTTAAAATCAACATATAATCAATTGTTTTATTTAAAAAAATTATAAAAATATGAAAATAAACAAATTAAGCATAAAGTACTTCTAATAGTAAATTAATTTATAATAAAATAAATAATATTTTTACAAATTTTTTGAATAAGGATGAAAAGTAGATGTCTAAAAATTAAATAAACACTCAATTTGGGATGGAGAGAGTACAGTGAAATGATTTAGTATGTATACTTCCATATTTTTAAATTGTTGTTACACTCGATTTTTTTAATATTATTTTTATTTATTATTTAAAAATATAATAAATATTACTCTATATGTTTATTATAACTTTTCTGTAATTAAAATTCTTTGAATCATGATTTATATTTTTATGTATTTTTACTAATTTTTTAATAATATAAATAATTAAATATGATGTTATAAATTAAAGGTAAAAATAATTTAGAAATAAAAAAGCCTTCGACTCCCACATCTAAGCCTATGTGATAAAGCTAAGTGAAGCCAATGGGATTTTTTATTTTTTTTACCACCCGATTCGTCTGCATTTCACGTTTTTGCCATTAAATTCGATCGCCTCGAAGAATATAACATTGCACGCTGGAATTGTTCTTAAGCATGCCACCATTTCATTAGTTAATCGTATTAGAGCATTTTAATCATGTTTTACCGGAGCAGCTGACATTGAGTTTCTAATATACCCCTTGCCTCTTTTCTCTTATATCTGGGACCTCCAAAGCTCCCCGCCTCTCCCGACTTCAATCTCGACCCACCGCCTCCTGCTGAGATCCAGGCCACCGTCCGCCGGCCGTTGAGTGCTGCTTGCCGGGTGCTTGCCCGTCTTCTGTAGCGCCTCACGTCCCTTGCCGCCCCCCTCCGGTACCGCTCCCGCAGTCAAGTTTAGGGGAAGATGTTAGCCTCTACATAGAGCACTCTGAACTACGAGTCTGCCGTGTTTGAAGCAGGTGAAGCCTACTTCTAGTTTGCCGTTGATAACTTGCCTTGGATGCAAGATGGTAGAGGTGATTTAGCTTGTCGCAAAGGAAGGTGAGTACAATGGGAAGACTTTCATCAAATGTCCTTGCAATCAAGGTTGTGTAAGCACATTGTAGTTGAATTTGATTTTTGTGAGCGATGGATGGTGTCATATTGTCGGTTATAGGCTTTTTACTAGGTTGTGGTTGCAGATGGTGAAGAAACGATGCCATTTTTATATGTTTCAAAAGGAGTATGAAGAGCTGCTCGCGGAAGGCAGTGGAGGGGAAGAGATTGAGCCAAACTTCATGTCTCTGAATGATGCTATAATAGGTTTGATTGAGTCGAATGTAGTCATGAGGAAAGAAATTGATCAGTTGAAGGAGGAATTCGTGGCAATGAAAAAGAACAAGTCTAGCAGCTGTGCAACTGTTCTATCGCAGCTCCCAGAATGGGCAAAAGCAGCTATGGTTTTAGGTTGTGTCAATGTCATGTGTGTAGTGTAATATGTATGCTTGTAATAGAAAGACCAGATGGTAATGGTGTTGGATAATGTTCTAGTCTGATGCACAATCCTTTATTTGATAATGCAGTTCAGGGTCGTAAGTTTCCCAGAAGCAACAAAATGTTATAGCAACCAGTTATCATATCCCAGCCCACATAGGCATCATTCTAGGATCAAAGTTTCCTAGATTCAGCAAAATATTATACGAAGTACCTAATGTTTCTACCACCAGTCATTGTCTGTAGCATACAGGCAACAAAATACATTCCTCAGACTTGCAATTCAGGCGACAACAACTTCATTTTTTCCCTTTCCTTGGAGTGAGCTTCCTCCTTGCAGCAGCAAAACCCTTCTGTGGCGACTTTCATGTCCTCAAAGATGTAGCAACCTCCTGATGCTGAATGGACAATGCCAGTTGCCTACCAATGAATTAAGAAACATTCATATGTTAGCAAGAGAATGAAGAAAATGTAGGCTTAAATGTTTATCATGCCTCTTTGTAACTAGGCCAGGGCTATAAGTAATAGCATCAGTTGCAAGTCTCTGCCTCTACAGTGCCCTGGCTAGTAAACTTGTGCTTGGACCAATTTCCTTGGATCTACCCGCAGGCCTCTTCTTAGCACGACTTTTTCTGCACATTGAAACAGGCAAAACAATTCAAAATTGAAATATGAGAGAGTTCAGCAAATTGATAGTTTTGTATACCTCTTCTTTGTACTAGTGTATGGATACTATGAGGAGCTGTCTCGATGTCCCTTGGCGCCACATTTCTTGTAAGTCACTTTTCACATTCTTTTTCCCTTAGCCTTACCCTTCTCCAGGCAGCCTAGTATTCTGTTCTTTTTTTGTCTCCCTACTGTGGGTTTCTGCAAAGGTGGCATCAGCTTGAATCCAAGATCAACATGGGGCCACTGTGATTTATCTATAAGAGGTGGCACCACTCCATCATATGCTAACTTATATTTCCATACATAGTAACAGTCATCCAAATATTCTTCCATGTCGTGGTTTCTAGTGGCAATAATAACAACCAATGCGTGTGCACATGGTTTTCCAAAAACCTGCCACTCACGACATGTTCATTGGTGTTTACCAATATCAACAACATGTGAATTGGTGTTTTGCAATATCAACAACATGACTGTTAACTTCTAGGTCATCATTCACCTCAGCCACTTCTGCAGTGTCTCTTGCTCCTTTAGCCACCTTTAAGTGACCTAAACCCCTTGTTCTTGTCTGCAGTTCATGAACCAATGCAGGCAACTTATTACCAGTTAATCTCTCCCTGTCCTCCTCCTCTTCTCAAATAGTTGCATGATCATCTCTCTTAGAGTGTCAACAAGATCAGTTATTGGTAGATCCTTGATATCCTTCACCCACTTGTTAAAACACTCAGCAAGATTGTTGTTAATGTAGTCACATTTGATATTCTGTGAAAACTTGCTCCTGGACCAAAGCAACTTATGATTCTCATCTAGCCATGGTTGGACTTAATGAGATGCTGCATAAACCTTACTCATATAGTACTCATACTTGTCAGCCTTATAGGATCTAGCAGCTGGATACATGTAGCCAAATACAAGACCCCTAAATCTCTTGATGAAATTACCCATAAAATGCCTAAAGCATTAACTGTGCTTAGCCCAAGGATAGACACCCTTAACAGCAGCAGCTAGTCCTTTACATGCATCTGAACTTATTGCTAAATCAGGAGGGTTACCAATTAACTTTTGGAGCTGCTGCATAAACCAAGTCCAACTCTCTTTTGTCTCACTCTGGAAGAAACCAAAAGCTACAAGAAACATCTAATTATGGCCATCCAGGGCTGTAGCTGAAGCTAAATGTCTATTCCACCTTCCATTAAAGGTTGTTGAATCAATGCTTAGGTATGGTCTACAACCATACAAGAAACCATCACTGCAGGGCTTCAGGCAGCAGAAAAATCTGTTGAAATATATACTCTCATCTTCCACTCTTACATTTATATCTACAACACTACCCGGACTCCTTAGCTCAACCTCTGCCTTGAACCTATACAACATTTGAAAGCTTTCTTCCCATTGTCAAAAAATATATTCAAGTGCTCTCTTCCTACCAGCCCAAACTATAGGGTATGACATCTGCATGCTGTACTTTAACTCTAGTTCCTCTTTCAGCTCATTTGCACCACGGTTAGGATGAAGTCTAAGTATAGGAGCTACTTTTTCTGCAATCCAAGCCTGAGAAGCTATCTTTGTTAACACTCTGCCAGTAGATGAACAACAATGTTCATTGGAGTTTATTGTAACCTGCACATATCAATAAATTATTAGATTAAACAAAAGTGATTGAATCCTATCAATAAGTTAGAAACCTAAGTCAGCATAAGTTAGTACCCTCACAGATTGACCATCATCCTTGACCAGCCTAGCTACTATTTTCCAATTGCAACCACTAGCCTTGCAGAATCCTCTAAATCTATGTGGATCTGACTTCTCTATGCCCAATTCAAATTCCCCCTTAATTGCATGTTGCCTAATAGCCATCTTAAAATCTGCCATACTTGGATAAACGCTGCCAACACTCATTAGTGAATTCTCTCTGTCATACTAATTATATGCCTCACCAGGAATCACATCATTCACATATATGGCAGCACCTACTAAGTCTTCAGTGGAAGGAGGTGGAGGGTTACCAGCAGTACCACGTGTTTCATTAGCTTCTTTCTCATCTCTGAGACCAAGCAAAACATATAACTGGTCATCACCAATAATAGGTGTTGCATCCCCTTCAGCAATTGGCTCAAGCTGCAAGCTGTCCCAGTCAATTTGAGCTGCCCCAGAGGACTTTTCAACACTGACTTCCTACACTGACATACATGAGGGAGCACTATACTAATGTCCACTACCTTCTGGTTGTGGACAACTATGGTTCACATTCACATTTGAATGTATCACATTATTTTTAGTCACAACTGACTCACAAAGTTGCAGGTTATTGGATTTATCTTCCATTTCTACGAGCAAAAACATTCTCCTTTCATAACTCCTCTCAGAAAATGAAACAAACAGATCCATATTAGTCTTCATCTTCACTTCAACCCCTGTACATTTCTCAACCCCATAGACAACAGGTTCTTGGTTGCTACCTAAGACTATCCTAGGACGCACATCATCATAAAGTTTATCCAGCATGTACCCACAGTAGTCTACAACCCAATCTTCAGCTTTACGGGGCATTTCCACCACAGTACCATCATCGAGCTTAGCAATATATGCTAAAAATCTAACACATAACTTAAAAGTTGCGCTGGGGTAAATCCTACCAGAAAACAACAACAATGTAGCAGTCAATTTCAACTTTGACCTAATCGAGGATCGAATCCATGAGGCAGGAGATGGGCGGAGACTCTAGAAGATGGATAACTTACCTAGGTGGGATTGGAGGGTCCATGAGTCCCTTGCTCCAACACTGTGGAGCCGTGCGCCGCTCCTGGAGTCTCGTCGAAACCCTAGCTCGAGGTGGCGGCGAGAGCGACGGTGGAGAGGTGAAGAGGAAATGAATGGGAGATGAATTGCGGTTTCGACCAGGAGAAGGAAAAATGAATAGAAGAGCGGTATTTTCGTCACTTACCTCTGCGATGGCATGCTTAAGAACAATTCCTGTGCGCAGTGTTATATTCTTCGAAGCAATCGAATTTAATGGTAAAACGTGAAAGGCAGACGAATCGGGTGGTAAAAAATTAAAAATCCCGAAGTCAATTCTTGGATAGAATTAGTGAAGCTATATTCTTCATTGTGGCAATGAATTTGTATTGTGCAAAAATACAAATCAAGTAGTAGAAGAAGCATGATCAAAAGGCAAATTTTGCTCCAACGCATACAAAATGTGGTTTTGTTTTCAATACACTGCAAAATCTGATTATAGCTTCAACTTATTGAATATCTTGTCTACAACATCTATAGCGGATGGAAAAACTGTTTCAGTTTTTATCTTAACCAGTCCCGATACCCATGCTAATGCTACGGTACAGTTTAAGAAAAATATTAATTTTAAAAATAATATATTAATATTAAAATTTGAAATTTCGTATTCTTCACCATTAATATTAATATTGAGCAAAATAAATTTGTTTTGTTTTTCAACAACTTTATTTAGATCTCGTATATTTGTTCCGAATAGTTGTATTTTCATAACTAACAGTGGTCCTTGTGGGCCCAAGATGTGGGAGATTCGGAAGAGCTCATCCATTAAATTTGTAAGTGGTGCATGTGGAGAAATTTCATTCGACAGATTTATAAAAAGAGATAATTATGAGTGCATTTTTTCATGTGCGCTCTAACCTATCTCCGTTGGGGATATTTTATCAGGTGTACGCAGAAAATAAAAACTGTGCTTTTTAAAGAGTAGAGATAGAGATATACAAAACATATTATATTATAAACTAGAATAAAAACTAGACTGAAATTATCCACCATTACCATATGAAAATTAGATTAGCATATTCTTTCACATGTATTTTACATTACCTATCATTGTCACCATGAAGAAAAATTAAAAAAAATATAAATAAATTTGTAAATTATAAATCAATATCATTTTTAAAAAAATTTCTAATTTTTTCTGTATTTTTTAATTGAATAACCTAAAATATTCCAATATAAGTTTATAAATTACTTGCTATTTCCACTATGAATTCAATCGACTAAAAATAATAGAGAAAATTGGAATGGTATGAATAAATGGAGGCATCCAATTCTGCAATTTAGATATAATTAGATATTTTATAGTACAATTTTATGTGATCTGTTGATTCTAGCGGCGCTTGGGCTGCTGATTGATATAAAGAAATTCTAGAAGAAAAATATGTGTTGGGTAGACGAATGTTAATGAACGTTTCATGAAAGAGAAAGGAGAAAGAAAACAAATATTTTTAAGATTTTGAAAGATTACTTTGTTTTGATTTGTCTTATTTCCAGGTGTAACTGCAAAGATGTGGTTTGTTGAATGTTAGACATTTATCTCATACAACAAATATGAGATAATTCTTTATTTGACTTTAAAAAAGTAATGGTTTCTTTTCTTGGTCCTTTTCAATTTGAAATTCCCTATATGACTAAAATTTATTTTGATTTCTTATTTGACTCTTCCGTTAGTTTCACCCATTAACAGTTTTAAGTGGGAAGTGAAATAACCATTTACCCTTGGGTGTTGTATTATTTCATCTTAAGCATTATTTTTTTCAGTGGTTGATAATATGATAAATTATACAAAAATTGTTTAAGAACTATGTGTATAGAATACCGCATAGCAAAGTTTACAATTATGATATTATTAAACCATACAAAAAAGAAAAAAAATAATGCTCGAAATGAAATAAATACAAAATCAAGGGTGAAATTGTCATTTTGCGCCCTACGACACCGTTAGAGGTTAAAACTAATGAAAATAAAGAATAAAAATGAATTTTAAGCTATAATAGGTAGTTCAAATTGAAAAGAGCTAAGAAAAAAAATCATAATTTTTTTAGAGCCAAATAAAGAATTCTCTCAACAAATATTGTGACAGCCTTTTTCTACTTGGGTAAAACTTGGTAGCCCGGGCAGATGCACAGGTTGACTGGCTACTTGGCTAAAGTCGGGATCATATGAACCAGTCATACAAACAAGTAATTCGAATCTACCAGACAAGTAAAAGGTAGCAGGATCAGATTCCACACTAGCCGATGGGGAACGGTGAGCTGAAAATGAATTCCGTAGCAATTCATTGGCAATTGAAGAAGATACATTGGCAGTCGCTTACGGCAGAACAAATGACTACTCAATCACCAAGAGATCAATTGCAAAAGTCGGTCGATTCTCTTGGCTGGAAGATAGTCACGGCTTTGCATGAGCATACATATACACTCGCATTCATCACCTACATGGATGTTTACAAGTGGTTCTTGGCAACTATGATGTCTCTGTCGTCGGTCCAGATGACAACACTGACTACTTACCAAAACGAAAAACAAAAGAGAACAGCAGGTGGCACGACGCCACCGGCGATCACCGGCGGGCGAGCTAGCTACTTGCCGTGCTTGACGCCGCTCGGCCCTGCGGATCTCTTGATGGACTCGATTCTCTGCCGCCTGATCTGCTCCCTGAACCTGGCAATGAACTCCTCCGCCTTCTTGTCCACCTCATTCTCGTCCACCTCTGGCGTCGACTCCCCGCCGCCGCCGACATGGTCGTCGTCGTCGTCGTCGCTGCTCTCCGTCTCGTCTGAGGAGACCGTGACTCCGCCCAGGATAGGATCGCTCACCGATCTCTCGTACTGGAACCTGGGAATGGACTGGTAAGCTCTGTACCCGTACGGCTCCTCTGGTCCGTGCACCTCCTGTGCAGCATCCTGGCTCTCAACAGCGTCCTCAGGAACTTCTTGGCTCTGGCCTTGGAAAACTGGAGGTTCCCTTGCCCTGAACGTTCTCACCGACTTTCCAACTGAAGTTGAGGAGGATGAACCTCCATCAAAAGATCTTCTTGGTTTCGCCGGGGTGGCGTTGGTTGTGCTGTAAGCAGAGACGTCGAAGCTGCCTGTGTTCGGCGAGTAACCGTCGACTCCTCCTCGACCTCTCATGCTGTGGTGTTGTAGTTCTTCCTTGAAGCTCTTCACAGCCGCGGTCCGGCGCTCGGTCACCGGGTGGTAACCGTGGACAAAGAACGGCGGTGGGGGCGGAGGTGGAGCCGGCGGAGAGGAGGAGATGGTTGAAGAAGACCTGTGCGGGCTTCTGCGCTTGCTGTAGTACTCTTCCGTAGCCTTGGCCAGCGTTTCCCTTGACGTAGACGACGCAGGGGAGAGCTTCTTTGGTGATCGCGCGGGGCTCGGCGACGCGGGCTGGTTTGCGTCGAACCTCCCAGACCGCGACCGCCACGGGATCGGCGAGGGGAGCACGGTCTCGTCACGGCCGCGGGCCGGCGAGTCCTGAGAGCCTCGCCGCGGCTCGCCAGCCTGCGCGGGCTGCGGCTTGAGCATCCGCACGGGCAGCGACAGCGGCGCCTGCGTCCCGGAGGCGCGTCCGCCGTTGGTCACCACGACCACAGGCTCGTCGGGACGGTGCAGCGCGCTCCAGGACCGCACCTTTCCGCCGCCCTCGTCCTCTCGGCCATCAGGGGTGCCCGGCAGCGCCACCTCGTCCTCGTCGTCGTAGAACGGCGCGAGAGAGTCCCGGAACATCCGCGAGACGTACCTGGCGTCCGCCGGCGCCTTGGCGTCCTCCTTCTCGACAGCGACGCCGCCGCGGCCATCGTCCGCGCTGTTCTTGCGGCTGAACAGGCCGTAGGAGACGGCGATGCCGACGACAAGCAGGTGGAGCAGCTCCCACGCCTTGGCGAGGAACGCCTGCCCGACCCCCGCGGCCGCGAGCCCCTCGGGCGCCTGCGCGGGGAGGAGCGGCAGCAGCGCGACGCAGAGCGCGAGCGCGACCGCCCTGAACGGGAAGCTCTGCAGCACCGAGGCCGCGCCCTGCTGCTGCGGCTGCTGCGCTGCCATCGATGGGCAAGAAAAAGGAGAAGGGAGAGACAGGCGGCGTGACCGCCGCGCTCTTTTAAGCTTTTCTCTTTGCCGGCGCCGACGATCTCTTTAGCTCGATCGGTGACGCGGCGGTGGTCGGTATGGTCTCCTCCTCCGCTCGCTCTGCTCTGCTCGGCTCTGCTACGCTACGCAGCGGCGCGAAATAAAAGTGGCTCGCGTTCGTCGCGGTGCATCGATTCCTCTCGGGCTCGGTTGCGTGGAATATTTGTTGCGTTGCGTTTGCGGTCGGTCCGTGGGAACGAAGGAGAGGTCAAGCCGCGGCAGGATGGAGGACGAGGGGAGAAGCTTAGCGGGCAAGGGAGGAATTTTCGGAGGCCGGGCAGGGTGGATATATACGCCGAGGTCGGAGCCGGAGCAGATGGACGAAGACCACGCATGCAACTGTGGAAGCGTGGATGTCAGCAGTCGCGCTTGACGTTACGTGCGTCGTGCCCGTCGTCTTACGCTACTGGCATCGGTTCGAACGCTGTTACTACGTTCGCTTTAGTTTGTTCCTCGATGCTACGAGAAGAATGCTCTTGCGGTCTTGCCCAGCCCCTGCTTGCACAATAGTACACATGGCGCCTCCAAGTCAATAGCAGGCGACTCCCGAATTGTGTATGCTTGGTTGCTCTCAGCATATCCTCTGTAAATGACATATCTTAACCGTCATTAACATGTGAATTCGGACCACGTACCAGTGAGTGAAATTTATTGTAGAAGTTCTCATTCCGCAGCACAACATTCCACACCAGCAAGGCAGCAACGTGCAGGTTGATTAGGAAGAAAAGCACATGCGTGCAGCCGATCGAGCAACAGCACACACCCGATCGACATTCGGATAAAGATCTCTACCCGCCAAGTCATCCTGCGTGAAGCATTTGTACTGCGCAATACAATAACCACAAAACAGGTCACCCCTAAGAAGCGGGGACACGCACAAGCACAGCTCTATGGCAGACGGACGCAGCTCCATGTCAGATAGATGCGCGGCAACGTTGCGCGACCACCAGATTCCTCCCCTTTTGGGCCGCGTACGCTAAGCTAGGTAAAGAGAGAGCTTTGGGCGCCGCTGCTCACGTTTGAGCCCCGCATGTGGGATGGCATGGTATGGGGACGACGGATGCGCGCGACGCCTTTCTCCACGTTGATCCCGTTGAGGCGGGCATGCGATTCGATTCCCTCCTTTTGTTAGAGCCTGCAACCTTTCTCTTTCTTTCTCCCATGGTTTTTCAACTGAAAATTATGCTCGTCGTTGCTCAGGTCTCCAGCACGCCAACGTTGATCACCCCCACCCCCACCCCCACCATCCCGTTTTCTACCAATAATGCGAGAGTACTACAACAAGATCAAACTTAATTTCCACCATGCATATGTGATTCTATCGAAGAAGTCAGAGCTGGGTAAGTACTCCTTATAGTAATATCAGTGCATTAACAGTCACTGATATGCGGATTCAGATCTACATATCAGTGACTCTATATTACTACAGATGGCTCATCCTAATAGAGTTGTTAGAGCTGGCAATGAAAACCAAATCGTACAGCTCAAGTTTCAACCTGTATCGTTGTTTAAGTTCAAAAGAACTTTGAACCAAGCTCTTATCGCATCAGAATCGGATGTGCCACGGCGTGGCCTAGTCATCAGCGAATCCTCCTCCCCTAAAGCTCATAAAGCAGTCGGGCACCATTAGAGCCGACATAAGCTTATCCTGACTGAATAAACAAAGAGCAGCCGGTTTCATTTAATTAACTAATCTCTTCTTGAGCACGGTCATGAGAGAATCGGCCGGTCCGCGTCACGAACACACAAGTACGCTCGAGTGCAGAGTGCTAATTCTCTTCGTGTTAAAAGAAGGGGTGAATTTGATACATGTCATTATAATTTTATAGACTTTAAAATATGTCATTGACGTACTAATGAAATGAGATCTGCGAGTGAATAAACATGTGAGTCCGAATGACATATTTTAAATTTTACAAAATTGTAATGACATGTATTAAATTAATCTAAAAAAAGTGATAGACTACTTTCACTTTACTCTGAGGTTTTGCTTCGTGATTACTACGCAGGGTTCTTGGCTGCACGATGACCGACCAGACGGAGCCGATCGCGTAGGATCGACGCGAACAACCTTGTCGGGAAAAGTAACGGGGTGAAAAAGGAAAAGGGTAGCCAGTTCCGATCAGATTCACCTCACCCGCAATCTTACTGCTGGCAAACGAAGACGCAAGGTTATTCTCTAGCTGGCACTTATATTCCTCCTCACGGGCCATTACAAGCTCCGGCCAGATTGTGTAAGTTAAGAAATACTACGCCCTTAACAATTGCAGAGCGGAGCTGCGGAGAGAGGATGTTATAACAGTGTAAGTACCTGTAAATTTTGGCTAACTTTCAGTTAGCAGCCATTATTTCAATCACAATTCACAACATAAAACTTTAGCATTGTCAAGACGGAGTTAAATTTCACAGTATGAAAAGTACCATCATACCGGACAGTTTCTTCAGAGCTACCAAGATACTAGCGTTTACATAAAAGTCGTCCCATCTTGAGTTTTATATGCAGAATAAATAAACTCGAGACCTTCAAGGTGCGCAATTAGTATGATGTCTTGGAAAATACTTATACCTGGTCGCACAGACATGGGCATGCGGTGGGGCATGGGTGGGTCTTGGTAGCAGAGGAGGCTGGAGTCTTGTCATGGAGGACGTGGATCTCTCCCGTGGTGGTGGTGGTGTTGTGGCATCGAGGACGGTGGGCGGGGTAGAGGCGCAGGGTTCTCTCTAGAGGTGGAGGCGGTGCGACTCGGGGAAGATGGGATGTGACATCCTGAATTTTAGGAAAAGTTTAAAAATACGTAATTCAAAATTTTTTTCTAACTTTCACCCTAACATTCTCTTTCCACTTCTCACCTTTTCTTTTCTTTCCCAATTCAAAAGGCAAAAACCTCACTAAATTAAAACCTAGTTAATTGGAAAATTTAAATATTTTAAAATTGGAAGTGTGTTGAGTGATTGACCCCCCTTTTTGTTTTCTTTTTCTTTACCGTTTGTTTTATCGCGTTCTTTTGATTTCTTAGTCCTCGATCCCAAATTCCGTTTAACCAACTTCTTTTAAATTCCAAATCCGTTCAACTCCTTTAAACTCAATCTTTTTGAGTTCCAAGTCTACCGAATTCCTTGATTCCCAAAACCGTCAATTTCTTTGAATCCTATCTGATCTCTTTCAAATTAAATTACTCCTTTTAAACAACTTCTTATCCTCCGAATTTCATAGAATAAAATCTATTGAGAATTTGAAGATAATCCTAAAACAAAAGTTGTTCATCTTAAAAAGTACTTCAACCCTGCAAAATTTCACGTTTATCGGAGCTCGGCAAGTTGACCTTTTGAGGGAAAAACAGAGGCTGCTGCTGAAAATAGAAAAATAAAAAAAAGGAAAGAGAATCCGGCGGGCCCCACTCGTCAGCGACTATCTCCTTGCTCCCTTGTCTTCTTCCTCGGCACGCCTGGCCAGCGCTTCAGCGCGCGCGGCGCCACGCGCCGCACCTGCATGGGCACTGCAGCCACCTGCCTTCGCACGCGTCGCGCACGGACTCCACCCTGCTGCCCCTCTTTGCCCTGCGCCCGAAGTCGTGTTTCCCCGGCGTCGCCACTGACCCGGCGCCAAG
>BCLF01000053.1:1398640-1418347 GCA_001602275.1 Zoysia japonica | reverse complement strand
CTCGTGATCCCCGAATTTCCCGTGATCCCCGAACTTTCCGAAAACCCCGAATTTCCCCGTGATTCCCGAATTGCCCGTGATCCCCGAACTTTCTGAAAACCCCGAATTTCTTGTGATCCCCGAATTTCCCGTGATCCCCGAACTTTCCGAAAACCTCGAATTTCCCCGTGATTCCCGAATTGCCCGTGATCCCCGAACTTTCTGAAAACCCTGAATTTCCCGAGATCCCCAAATTTCCCGTGAACCTCGAACTTTTCGAAAACCCCGAATTTCTCGTGATCCCTGAATTCCCCATGATCCCCGAACTTTCCGAAAACCCCGAATTTCCCGTGATCCCTGAATTTCCCGTGATCCCCGAACTTTCCGAAAACCCCGAATTTCACGAGATCCCCGAATTTCCCGTGAACCCCGAACTTTCCGTGAACCCCGAACTTTGCCATGAACCCCGAACTTGCCGTGAACCCCGAACTTTTCGTGAACCCCGAACTTTTCTGTGAACCCCGAACTTTCCCGTGAACCCCGAACTTTCCCGTGACCCCGAACTTTCCGTGAACCCCGAACTTTCCCGTGAACCCCGAACTTTTCCGTGTTCACGAATCCCCGAACTTCCACAAAACCCCGAACTTTCATTCTCCTATATCCACAAATTCCCGAACTCCCACAAAACCCCGAACTTTCACTTTCACGTGTCCACGGACACGGTCACAATCCATGTGTCCATGGACACGATCACCGCTCACATGTTCACGTGCCCACGAACACGTCACAGAACTCTGTGTCCACGGAGAAATCCCCGATTCTGAGCACCCATGTGTCCAGAGGCCGTGGACATAGACCGAGCCAAGTGTCCATGCAGCCTTTGCCAGTTTTCGGTCCCAGACCAGCTGACAGCATCACCACAAAGTTCGTCCCCTGTTTCGCACCTACACACACACGACCGACAGCTGTGGACACCTGCCGGGTAGCGTGTCCACGGGGGAGATTTCCTGTTTTCCATCGTGAACACCTTGTTCGTCTCACCACCGCTACACCTTAACTAAGTTTTCAGTGATCTTGGTGCCACTGGAACCATTATCTCGAGCTCCATCACATCGAATCATCCAAACCTCAGCCAACCTCCGGTCTTGCCGATTCGCTTCTATAGTAAGTTCTTCGCAGAGTTTAATCGTTGTTCCTTCTTTTGGTTTTATCGTTGTTAGTGCAAGTCTTTAGTTATGGTGCATTCTAAGCATAGATTTATACCAGCTAAGGCACGTCACAGCATAGCATAACCTCATTAGCATAACCCCGTTATTTAGCACACATTAGTATGCATACCCATGTTAGCACAGAGTAATCTTGTTTAAGGTTAGAATCATATGATTGATAGTTAAATACAAATAGTTAAATATTAGGAAGTAAGTGATTACTTAGATGGTAGCCTATAAGCATTCTGTCCTGCATTCACCCACACATGTACCACTTGCTAGTTTTAGAAGTTTAACTATATACACTAGACTAGGTAATTGATCATTAATTACCTAAAGTAAAACACTCAGGTGGGTACAAACTAGATAATTAATGATGATAGCATGCCCATCACCGCACCAAAAATAATACCATATATTTAGCGTAGGAGTTCAATGGTACAGTAGAATCAAGAAATATTTACTAGAAAGCCCGTGCAATATATTGACATACACTAGTGCACGTGCCACCTATTAGCACAAACGATATGATTATTTAGTTAAAAGCTCTAAATTAAGGTATGCACAAACTGACATAAGCTACACACCGTGTTCCCGCTTGTACTAGCGAAAATGCATGTTAACCCTTCACTGAACCTCACTCTAAGTCAATAAGCACCGCAACATACATGACTTGCTCTAAGTTTTCCTCGCGGTGCTATCTGATTCGTAGTTGAAGTTCTTTGGGTTTTATCGCTCCTTCTTGAGTTTTGTTTCTTTCGCAGTAGTTTTATTAGGCTTTTCCTTCGCGTAGATAACGTTGAGTGTAAGGAAGAGTCATGCCTCAAGCGGAACCAGAAGGTCTACGTATGAAGAGAAGCTCATAGATAGGGCGCGAAGCCAGAGACTGAAGATTGAGATCTTGAAGGAGAAGCCTTCAACCTCAAGCTTGAAGATTAAGAAATTTGCAGGCAAGCTCTAACCTCATATTGAACCTATAATTTGCTAATGCTCCTATAGTGCCTATTTATTCTGCTATGCATGATATTTTGGTTTGAAACATTGTATTAGTAATAATCCTACTTGTTCCTAGGTATTTATATTTATGTCAGTAACTTGCTGCATAGATATGAATACTTTTCTTGAAAACCATTGACGAAGTGTCCTTGATAGCCATAGGAAATCCGTTCCTAAATAGTTTTACAGAACGGATATTACCTTGTACTAGATCTGGTTAGGACCCCATTTACGGTGCTTCGCACCACCACACCATATACCATTAATTTGCAAAATGAGTTGAAAGAGTTTGGTGGTGTGAGTACAAATAAAAAGGGGCGGGATTAGAACAACTGGTGCTAGGTGAAGAGGGGATGTTACTGGCCGTGGGGTGGGGCTCACCTGAGGTGACGGTGATAGGTGTGTAGGCTTCGCTGTAGTCCACCTGCCGTGGACGAGACCGCCACCCCTGCCATATAAGGACCGGTTCGTTAGCCCTCGACTTGGTAATTCTCGTGCAACCACAGAACCTGTACATTTTGGGCAGGACTTATTCCCTCTACGTATTCTTTTCACATCGAACCACTAGGGGGTCGGTAGTGAAGACACAAGGGAACAGGAGAAGGGCGTGAGATAACTCGCTGCCTGGCCTTCGACGGTAATTGCCCGCGTCACGGGAGCGTAAGCCCGCGGATATAGCCCCTGGTTTGGTAATACCCAGGGATTGGAGGGGACCAGGAAAAGGCGTGAATGTGGTAGATATTCACGACCCGGCTCCGAGAATGTACCGACGCGTCATCGACGGCCTGGAAAACCTCGAGGGATGGCCCCTGTTTGCACCTTGCGTGGAATCTGTGGAAAACTGCGTAGATGTGGAATAAGCGTTATGCAACTCTAATGATCAGGAGTAGCATAACCTGTGGGTACAGTGTACAACCTCTGCAGAGTTAAAAATCCTTCCGGATAGGTCGTTGTCACGGTATTGACATGCTACTGTTCGGGCGCCCTACGATTAGATTTTCTATACTGCCTTGAAGTGTGAGTGGGTGTAGCCACCCGTGCTTTGGAAAGTGTCTGGAGGGGATAGTGGAGGCCCTTCCAGTTAAAAATTAGGGAACTGACGGGAACGGTTTGTACTCCCCCAGGTCCAACTTATTAATATATGGATAATGAATGTCTTCACTCCCTTTTAAAATCTTTTATAGTGAACCTTGCATAAAACTGGCTTTTTGCAACATGGACCTTTCTGTCTCATCCTTCCTACAACTAATGTGCATCTATAGTTATACCTTTGCTTAGTGTTAGAGCTTGCTGAGTACCTTATGTACTCACTCGCCTGCATTTGTGGTTTTAGACAGTGAGGATCGCGTAGATGTTGTGCTGGTTTCGTTCTGTTTTCCAAGTCTGCTTGTGGATTTGGGTCCTGGTGTTCGCTGTCTGCTCTACTTTTAGTTGGTCAACCGGTGTAGGATTGTAGAGATCCTCATGGTGTGG
Source organism: Zoysia japonica (assembly GCA_001602275.1). Lineage (NCBI taxonomy): Eukaryota > Viridiplantae > Streptophyta > Magnoliopsida > Poales > Poaceae > Zoysia > Zoysia japonica. Next base: position 1,414,691 of record BCLF01000053.1, on the reverse strand, counting down.
CCACTAAAAGTCTTGTCTTAGGTTAGTTTTTCCTTTCGAAGTATGTTTTTGATATACATTCTGTTGTGTTGTGCGTATCAGCTACTGATCCAGGGACTGATACGTGTATCACAGTGCATCTCGAAAACGGGGTGCGCGACATGGGAGCAGTTGTGGGAGTCAGGACGATGGGGAGTGGTGGTGCAAGGACACGTTCCGCGGCGGTGGCAGTGCTGTGCCGTGTAGTTAAGTGGGGAATGGGATGGATGGGGAGAGGATTCGGAGACTTTCGTGGTTTTTGAGACGGAATATGCAACGCCACAAAAAATGAGCTAAAATTAACGATTCAAATCTATATGCTGCTAAAATGAGCTAAAATTAACGATTCAAATCTATATGCTGCTAAATAGCTCAACTTCTAGAATTTGATTAAATTCAGCCCAATTCCAGAGAGATAAACAGGTCATAAATGAAATCCTATTGAAAGTACATTTCGCCCGAAAGCACAAATTCCAAGTTCCAACCCAACCCGTTCAAAAAAAAATTCCAACCCAGCCGGCCAGCCCCACTTCATCTCTTGGGCTACAGTAGTCCGGCCCACTTAGAGCATCAAACTGAGCCCACTCCACTCCATTATCTCGCTGACGCACGGGACCACCTGTGATTCCCCGCCCCCCCCACCCCCCCGCGTCAAGCGTGTCATCACCGGCATCATCGGACGTGGTACGCGCGCCTAATCCCTTTCCATATGCCGCAGCCATTTTGTCTGGTGCTCGCCCACTCGCGCCCGGAAAACTGAATCGTTGTTTTTCTTCTCCGGCCGGTAAGCACAACACTTGTAACTGTAACATCATTTCGTCCTTAAGTTTATGGACCAACTATGACAAATCCTTTTCACTTCCATCATATATTTCGCGAGTGGTCATACGTCAAACGCCTAGATCCTTGATTCCTGTATCCACCCAGGCAATTGTTTCATTCATTTTGCGTTACCTGAAGTTGCACGTTAGCTAGAAGGCCCAAGAAATATGGCTGCAGATGGTCCAAGGTTGTGACAAGTTTGAAAACGATCGGTCTAGTTAATCTCCTCTGCAATTGCTGAACACCATTTCAAGTCCCAAATATCAGTCACCAACTATGTATTCCGACTTTTGAAACTCCAACGTCACGTATCACTCATGGAGGAATTTGGTGCAAAGTCGTCCAGCTTCTTCGCTGCCACTGCGACGTTTAACAATACTATCTACAGCACCTTTGAAATCGCCTCCACTCTCCAGAAAATTTTGGAGCCGTCGTCAAGGCTGCACTTTTCAGGACTGCAAGCAAATTCAGCTCTTTTGAAAAGCGTGCTTGCTTTTTCTTCCATATACTTCCATTTAGTCATCAAGGATAAGAGGACAAGGTAGCGAGGATCCTGGTATGCTGGAAGTCTGAAACCACGCAAAATTGACGATTGGGGTGTCACCTTGAACTGAAGCAATGACCAGATTTCCATCGGTAACCATCATGAAGGGCGTTCAAAGTATCGCATCAAACCGGGTCGCATGTTATTTGCGAGTAGCATGGGTTTTCAAATGAGATGACGTTTTTTGCGATGGCTGCCCGGATCAGGATGGGGATCAGATATTCAGAGTCACCACTTAGGTTTTATTCATGGATCGTTACATTCCCACATTGGCAGTTGACAATGATATCGCCGACTGATCTGATTATTTGCAGGTTCAGCAATAACAGCGGAGAGTGTGGCATCATCCTTTTGTTCCTCTGCTCTGCATGACTGCATGTTTGGAAAGAATAAAGAAATCGAGAGGGCGATGTATTGGTAGTTTGGGATAAAAACACCCTTCTGATCAATCCAATACCACAACGTTCTGCTACGTACTCGGTAAAAGGGAAAGAAGAAGACAAATAAGAGATTAGTACGATCTGTAACATTGTAGCAACATTTTTCTAACCATGAATTTTGTTCGGACAATACAGTGCATACTGATCGCCAAGGACTACAACTGACATCATCAAACTTTTTCTACCACAGTTAGCTTAGGAAACTTCAACACACAACCTAATTCTCTGCTCGGCCTGCTAAACTGTTATAAAAAAATCTGGAAAGAAAAAAAAGAATGAGCCAGGCATGAAATTAACAGGTCCAGGGGAGCCGACATCCTTTCCAGTGGAGGTCTAAGTGCAGAGAAATTACTGTTCACAGAATTAGCTACGTTCTCAGCCGTATGACTCAGATTATCGTACACGATGAATAGTAATCGCAAGATGAACCTAACAGGTTTTACTGTAGCAGAGGGGAAAATTGACACTGATCCCGTCTACAGTAGCTCTCTGCAGCTTACTGCAGAGAATTTGGACCCTCCAGTCCCAGTGTATACTACAGTCCTACCATAACGAGATTTAGTTTAACTAACTGTAACCACCACAATCACTCTGCAGCTTTTTTACTCCCTTCGGTTTTAAATTATTGACACCGTTGACTTTTAATATCAACTTTGACTTATTTATCTTATTCAAAAAAATTGTTCAAATATTTAAAAAATTATTATTATTTGATTTATCATTATTGAAATTTAAATTATAACTAATAATTTTATACATTAGAATAAATTTTTTGAATAAGATGAATAATCAAAGTTAATGTTAAAATTTAATGGTGTCAATAATTTAAAATTAGAGGGAGTAATCAGGCACTACGCAGGCAAGAGGCAACACATTACACATAGCAGGAAAACACAGTACTACGACTATTAACCACGCGGTGCCGGAAAAGCCCAGCAGAGCGCGCGCGAAAGCAGGGGGCTGGGAGCAGGCTGTCCCCCGAGGCCAGCGTTTCCTGCCCCCGGCCCCGGAGTTCAAGTTGAGGCGCAACGCGTGGGCTCCCCGGGTCAAACACCGACGGATCCTGTCTCCGGCGCCGGTGATCGACTTACTAGGCAGCAGGGCACTCGCTGCCTCGCTGGGGCAGGCGACTGGTTACGCGCGTGCAAGGAGTGCGTTCTTTACTGGCTGCGAGCACATGGGGTGCTGGGCGAGGATTACCTGATAATTAGGTTACCGTTGGTTGATTAGGCCAGCAGGGGTTGTGAGCAGGCGCACGCCCGGATCTAACCAAGATCGCGTTGCCTCACCGACGAGCGGTCGGATCATCGAGCGCGCACCACCTGCGCCTGCTCCAAAGCTAGTTTATTTATAATGCCGGCGACGGATGTGTACTGATGCCGGAATTAGTAGCGTAACAAATCTTGGTTTGCCGCGTAGTACATGCGCAGTCAATCATGGCCTGTTTGAAGCGTTGTCCGTTCGTTCAACCAGTGACAGACAAACACACGACTATTTCCGCCGTGCTGCGCGCGTCCGTGCGACCAAACCCAGCCAGTGAATTTCAACACATCTGCTCCTCGTGAGGTCGACACCATCAGTCCATCACCCAACCTTTCAGTCGCATTCGTTTTGCAGGGCTTATTTGTTCCGGAAACCTGTTCCTTTCGAGAACGATTCAACGATAACATCACGGGGAAGAAAATGGAAGCAGCGGATTTCCCCTTCGGATGCAACGTCGACGTCACGCCTTTATACCTGCACACGGCAGAACAACAGACCAGTTACGAGCAATATTTATGATTTCGTTTAAACCGTTAAAATTGATCGAGATTGGTTTAATAAGAATCGCTTCAAATTCAAAATTTAAAATTTGAACAAATTACTACAGTAAACCGGTCGGTTTCACTGACTTACGTTTCAGATTTCAAAATTCGAAACTCATCGGTTTCATCAGTTTATTGACCAGTTTTATCGGTTTTCAATATTTTTAAATTTTTAAATTTTTAAAATGAAAATCAATCGTACGATGAAATTGGATTGGATCGATTTCATCGAAAACCGACCAGTTTTGTAAACCATGATTACAAGATTTGATCGGCGCCCCTGACATTTTCTTGGGAGCACGCGATAATCATTACGCTAACCCAATGATTGATTGGGTGTTGGAATTCCTCATGATTGTACGATTGGTAACCCCCACTTTAATCATCCACTGCGGTCGTGGACAGACAGAGATCTAGCATACGCCGCGAAATTAGGCATGGTATGTTCGTACTTTCTCTGTTTTTAAAAATTTTAACATTAAATTTTTGAGAATTTATATTATTAAAAATATGATAAATTTACTATATTTTATTATGATTTACTTTATCATCGATGGTATTTAAAATATAACTAACAATTAAATATATTTTTAAATAAAATGAATAGTGAAAATTAATGTTAAAAATTAACGATGTTAATAAAAATGTACAAAGGTACACAAATACGTAGGGGCACACGTCACATATGTATGCGACGTAGGAGTACTATTAAAATTCATTGCATCGCTCGTTTGAGACTTTGGGTACAGGAAACAGGACCTATCAGTATTTTATAGCGGACAAAATATGCCAAAAAAAACACCGAGGTTATACAAACCAAACTGTTGCTATAAACCGGAGAGAAGGAAAACCAACCCTAATCAGTGTACTTAGCAAATAGCAAGCACATCTAAAGCCGTATTACTGCACAGATGCTAGCGCTGATAAGACTCCTAACCAAACCAGCTACACAATTCAGTAATTAACCATTCCAAAAAAAAAACTCAGTAATTAACCTATGGCGGTTACTGAAACCACATCGCTAACAACGAAGTCACGACCTCCGGGCCGGACCGTCGACGAACACGGGCCGCACAGGGACGAGGCCCCAGGGCCCGGCGGGCGCCGTGCGGGCAGCGTCGGCGACGCGCTCGCAGGACGGGCACATGGTGAGCGTGGTGGGCGGCGGCGGTATGCGCGCGTACGGGTGCGGCGCCGCGATGAGCTTGAGGGCGCGCAGCTCCGCCACCTCCCGCTGCAGCCGCCGGTTCTCCTCCGTCAGGGACTCGCAGCAGCGCTTCAGAAGCTCGCAGTCCACTTCGGTCTTCTTCAGCTTCGTCCTGGGTAATTTGACGGATGGTATTGTCAGTTAATTGATCTGCTGGAGTATTTATTACCGAAAACGGGTGTGAGATTAGAGGAAATAGTTTGGTAATTGTTTATTTTACCTTGCTCTGCGGTTCTGGAACCAGACCTCTACCTGACGCGGCTTCAGGTTCAGCTGCTTCGCCAGCGCCGCCTTCTGCTTCTGAACATGAGAACATACACGAAAAAAAATTTAAGTTTTTTTTTCTCAGAGATGTTTAGTTAATTATTCTGTTGGAGGTTATTTTGAGTAGTCTCGAACAATGAATGGTACGTACGGGGTTGAGGGTGTTGTGTTCCTTAAAGCTCTCCTCAAGCACGGCGGCCTGGTCCTTGGACAACCGGAGCTTCTTCCGCGACCCACCGCCACCGGCGCCGCTGTCCTCGTCGTCGCTGCCTCCGCCTGCGGCCCTCGGCGTGAGGTCGCCCTCTCCGCCGCCGCTCGTTGTCGCCGCGGCGCCGCGCTTACCGCTGAGGCTGGACAGCGTGCTGTTGGGCGACGACGCGCCGGGCTCCTCGTCCTCGCTGCAGCTGCCCCTCCGGCTGACCTCCCCGCCCGGAGCGCGATTCACGTCGATCCCACGCAGGAACGGCATCTCGTGGCCATGGCACGCCGCCGCCGCCGGCTGCGGGGGCTGCTGCTTTCTCTCAAATAAAGACCGGTCCGTCCCTGCATGCACGCGCGACCTCGACAAGTTAGAAGAAGAGAATACCACGCGTACCGTCGATCTCGAAACGACATGCATCGTGCATTCACAACGCGCCGAGAAAGGTCACTCACCGGAGGACGGGGAGAAGAAGAACCCGTTGCTGAAGCCGTTCCAGCACTGCTGCGGCTGCTGCGACGCGAAGTGGGGGGAGATGGGCGCGCGCTTCTGTTGGTGCTGCTCCGGTGGTGTCGGCTCGACTGGAGCCGCCGCGGTGGCGATGCCGAGGCTGAGGCTGAGCCCGAGGCTGTGGTCGTGGCGACCGCCGTACTGCTCGCCACCCCTGCTTGTGTTAACCATCATATTGCGTCGAACTTGGCTTTCCTTGTCCCGGCGAAACAGACTTCTGCTTCCAGAGGAGGAAACTACGGTTGCACCGGACCAACCTTATGCGGCAATGAGGAGGAAGGGCTGAGCGGGTGTTGCTTTTAAAGAGCAGAGGAGAGAACGAGAGCCGATGGCGTCGTAACAAATCAAAGGGAGAAAGAAAGGAAAGGATATTTTCGTGGAGTGGAGGAAAGGTCAAAGTATCATAATAGTCGGAGGAACTGGGTAGTACTCCTACCAGCAAACCGATGAGGTGTGTGAGCGTGCGCGTCACTCTCGCAAGGCAAGGCGAGCCCAATCATCAGCTTAACTTGGCTCTCGATCCAGGAATGGCGGGGTCATGTCGTCGTGCCCGTCCAAACCGGGCATCCATCTCTACGGAGTGGAGTAACTGGGAGTCTGGGACGACGGACCTGGTCAGTGGACGATGTACGTTGCCGAGACTCCGATCCGGTTCGACCGCCGGTGCTGTCGCTGTGTCCACCGTTCGGAACTCGAACCGGAGCCTCTTGGCTGCCCACAATTTTGGGAGTATACTAGTCGTAGTCCTTGGATTAATGCGGCCGTGAAAAAAGGATCCTCCTACCAAAATCCAGCCCCCTCGGAGTTCAGCCGTAGAACATGCCACGAGGTGTCAGTCCCTCAAATAATTGGGCGGCCATGTATTGTGGGGCAATTATTGGGTGCCGGACGCGGGGCGCACGCCGACGCGCGTTAGCGATTACCGGTCGTGGCGGTGTCTCCTCGCGCCCGGCCAGCACCACCCACGCCCTCCCTCGGTTGTCTGCCAGCGCTTTCCGCCGACGAGCTTTGCCTGGACGCGATGATCGGCTCAAATCATCAACCGATCAGTCACCACAGCTGAACTGAACATTATCTTGACCACCCCAGCTTTGCCTGGACGCGAGCTGACCCCGGCTGGCTGGACTACTACTGGCCAGGCCAGCCAAGCCAAGGTAGCCGTGGCGAGCGAACCGGACACGACGCCGGTGGGCTAGCTTCGCTGCACCAGGTAGCCCCCCCATGCAGGCACGTACACGTGTGCGCGCATAGCCGTGCACGCCGCAATCCCATGTGACACGGTGATGGCGCGTGCGTGCAATCATGTGGCGCTCGCTCCACGTATGCCATTTCGTGTGGACGGCCAGACAGCGCTCGCTGACGCGACGGCTGCATCGTTCGTTCGTTTGGCTAATCACGTTCGGCGGCGTTAGTTTAGTCGGCGCGTCTATTTGGTTCCACGCCGCGCTTGCCAACGTGCTCCATCCGTTTTTAAATTAATATCGTCATTGCTTTTTAATTTTAACTTTAACATTTTATTTTATTAAAAAAATTAATTCAAATATGTAAAATTTTAAGTTGTGCTTTAAATAACTCGAATGATTAATCAAATTATAATAAAATATATAAATTTTATCAAATTTTTTTTAATAAGACGAAAAGTAAAAGTTGAAATTAAAAATCAACGATGACGCTAATTTAAAAACAAAGAAAGTATTTTTATAAATTTTTTATGTTGCTGTTGAAATTTGAACTCAAGACCAACATCATTTTAAGAATAGTACTCTACTGCAATATCGTAGTGCCGCCATCAATGCCGTATTTAGCTGGGGAACACGAGCCACGTACGCGCGCGTAATTTGCACACGGGGAGCACGTGGCATCCTTGGAAAAGAATTTGCTTCGTCAATCGTACGGAGTATGTTTGATTAGATTGTGCTGTCAACAGTCAGAAGATCTAATGCTGATACTACTGGTATTAGATTAATTATCTCGATTGAGACGGATATAATAGATCAGAGTGTGGAAACTGGCAAACTGAGATATATACGTGGGAGTACCGTTCTCCTCTAGTATCTGGAAGCCCTTCAAGGCCTACCAGAATATTAGGACGACTAACTAATTAACACGAACCGGTATTACAGCATCGACAACTAACGGCTCTACAGTCCAGAAGCCGTCCTCGTACGTATACGTGCTCCTACGCGAGAGGCACGGTCGACATTAGTGCACTTAAACTAGACCTGGAGAGCAGGCAGCACTCTGACGCTGACGCTCCGGCACGGCGTGTCGTGTTCATCATGATTGGGTTCCAAGTTCCAACCCCCAAGCGTGTCCCCCGTCGGTGAGCGCGAGGTGCCCCACGTGCCCCCCGTCTCCCCATCACAGTCTTCACAGCTCCACGGCTGCTCCGTGAAGGCGGGTCCACGCCCCATCAACCAACCAGCCCATGATAGAGAAGTGATAAATCACCCGTATCACCGGTAGTAGTAGGATATTAGGCTACTGGATTACGTGATGATGTTACAACTACAAGTGGACAACGGAGCCATGCATGATTGAAACTTTGTATTTGCACAAACTCAATACGTATAGCACTAGGAGTATTCGTGTTTGGTCAAAATACGACATTCGAAATAAAGAAGGGAACTGATGCGCTGTGTGCCGAGCATAAATATTGGCGCGTACCAACACGTGGGCCGCGTATACGTCTTCCACATAGCGCGACCTTGAGGTCGCACACATTTGTTATTTCCCCCTTTTTTATATTATTAGCAAGACATCGTTTGAATACTGCCAATGTTTCAAACAACTGATCGATGGGTGGTTCGAGTGGGACACCGATCGATTGATCAATCAGGTGACTAATTCTAGTAGTTGGCGACTGGAAACAAGGAGGAATGATTCCGGGCAGCAATCAAGGGATCAGGTTCCCTTGATCGAAGAACTCTCCCTTTCAGCTACGCTACCGGCACCATGCTACGTGGACAGAGTGCAGTGCTTAAGATAAGTATTCGCGCTAATCCCCTGTCGACATGGTCGTAGCCGCCGGAACGGTACGGGAGCTGCATATCAATTTGTTTTCTGTTAAGGGCCTGTTTAGATCCCTTGAATTGAATTAATTTTCAGGAATCAAATTCAAAGAAATTGAATTGTCAAGAATTGAATTAGCTAGAAATTGATTTAATTCCATTTTTTTTGTTTGGTTGTCTTTAGAATCAAATTCTTAGAATCAAAATCAAATTAGTGTTAGGGTGAGAATCAGGAACAAAACATGAATCTGAAATGAAGAACCGAATGAAGCAAATTTACGAGATCACGTTGAAATCAAAATCAAACATTATCAAGCTGGAATAAAAAAATATGGTAATCACCAAATTTCAAATAAATAAATAAATAATCCCCATCCCCACAGCAGCTCACCCGCCTCCTCTGATCAATCGATTGAAGTTTCAATCGGCATGCCCCAGAACGCAGATCTGCTAATCCGCAGATTACAAGACTTCGGTGATTTGATTGAAGCTTCAAATTTGGTAATCTGATGAAGCTTCGAGAAGGCTCAGCTCTGGTAATCGCACCTACTACATTCGAGCAGGCCAGGCAGCGCCGGTGGTGCTCGCCTTCGAGGAGGCCATGGAGGTTCCGGTCGCGTCGGCCTTGGAGGAGGCTGGCGATGCGGTGGATCAAGCCAGACGATCTGGTCTCGCCCTCCGTCAGCAAGCCGCGGCGATGTTGGTGGCTCCTACAGCTGTAGCTCCAACCTCTGCTTGCGCTCCACCACCTACAGCCATAGCTCCCTGAGATGCTGGTGTCATTGCCGCTCTTCCTCTGGTTGGCCATGCTCTCTTTTCCCGTCGGCCTCCACGCAGATCACGGCGGACTGCGTGGTGTCTCATTCCAGCGGTGCTGCTCTCGTGTCAGAGAGGGCGGAGTCGCGTGGCGGCGTGCCTTGGAATAGAGCAGCCGAGCGGGGACGGTGGCGTGAAGGAGAGAGGAAAGGATCGATTCCAAAGGTTTCGGGGGTTTGGGCTCGGAAAGTAAAATGAGAGTGGAATTCAGGGCAATGGAAATGGATGAATTGACAATTCCAATTCTAGAGACCACCAAAAAATCAAAGATTTTGAAATTTGATTTCATTCATCTCAATTCCAAACAGCCAAACAGAACCTAAGTGTATTTTATTTTTTTAGAAGGGCAGCTTTCAAATCAAACTGAACCTGCAAACTGATCGGCAACAGTAGCGTACATGTGAGCCGCCTCATTCCCTCTTCCGCTAACATGAGACGACAGATTTGTGGTCAACTCTAGGCGACCAATTATTGAAGTACTGTACTTATGACCAACCAAATCTTGAACCATGTGGCCCTCTAAATCTGGGACAGGCCAAAGCATTGAACCACATGATATGAGCAGAACAAATCAATCGAGTGCGTGGCGTCGCGGCCATCGGCCAGGTTTGCGGGGTGCTGAAGCTTCTCCGGCCTCGTGGCGCCACCTCGCTGCCATGCATGGCATAACAAATCACGCATGGCCGTGAGTCATGCATGCGTCATGACGCCATTGTTTGGATCGTTAGTAGTCTGTTAATTAACACTTCTGCTTTCTGCATCCACGCCCATCTTGGCATCTTCTTCTTCTTTTTTTTCCCAAGACCAAGTGGACAATAGTCAATAGCAGCACAAAAGCGCTTCAGCGTCAGCCGTGTCAGAAACTAGTTGATTTCTCGGTGCCTTGCCCGAAAACTTATAAATGATTAGATATAAAAATAGATATCAATGACATAAAAAAGTACTTAGCTTTGAAATAATACCTAATCTTTATATATTAAACGTCGTAGGTTCTCTCAACTCACGTTACGCCACGTTACTCTAAAAAATATTAACCGTCGAATTAAAATCTAATGATAAATATTAAAAAAGAGAAAAATACATACTAAAAAGAAAAAACAATTCTGATCAACGTAAAAACATGCTTCTACTCAACGAGAGCAGTCATGAATGACCATAACATCGCAATCCTAATATATTAAAACGTAAGCGTTCTCTGATAGCTCGTTACGTCACATCACCCTAAAAAATATTAACCGTCAGATTAAAATATAACAATATTAAAAAAAGAAAAAAAATATTTAAAAAAAATCTTTTCCCAGTCAAAGTAAAAGTATATTTCTACTCGACAAGAGTTGTCGAGCAGCCATAAATGACCGTGCCGATATAAGAGAAGTTCTTATAAATTTATTTTACTTCTATATCTTACAAATATATGCTACAATTAAAAATTATTATATGTTATAAAAATATATATTTAGATACTTAAATTGTTTTATCTTCTAAAAATACTCTTTTGACTACTATGCTATAGATTCAATAAAACTATTCTAAAAACTACAAAAAAAAAGTTCTTATAAATTTATTCTACTTCTATATCTTACAAGTATATGCTACAATTAAAAACCTTTATATGTTATAAAAATATATATTTAAATAACTTAAATTAAATTATTTTATCTACTAAAAATGCTCTTTGATTACTATAAAAACTAAGAATCAATCTTTTCTCGCTTACAACTCTGATTTAAAAAAAATAGTAGCTTTAGACGAATTAAAAATAATTTTAAATTTATTATGTTACAAAATTAAAAATAATTTGTTTTAAAAATACTTTCTTAAAACTGTACCGATACTATTTTTTATTAAATATTTTATAGATAACAAAGGTAACACTTATGCTTTAAAGATATGTGTACAACTTTTTTTTTAAGACCAAAGTATATGTTTATAGAACTTTGTTATTCATGTCAATGTAACTATACTTCTATTTGTTAAATAATAAATTTAAAATATAAAAGTGCACAATAAAAACATATAAAAAAACGCGACAATTGCCGCGTAGATTTTTTAGTATATATTTAAAATGAGCCCTAATATATATGTAAAACCTGCAGTTAGGTGGCTGCGACCTGACATGTTTTTTAATCAGAAGTTGTTAATATGACGTAAAGCAAATATATTGTAAACGTTGTAAGATATTACTTCTCATACCTTGTCAATCCGAAGAACAAATCAAGGTGAAAACAGAAAATCAATTCCATTCTTTTTTCAAAGGAAACACAATCAAATATAAGAAAATTACAGACAACTTTCTTAGATGTAGAGAGAGACACCTGCAGCCTGCCGCCTGCTAGGCAAATTTCGAATGGAAAGGCTGGAAACTCAAGCAGTCCAGAGCTGCAGCCGTTGTGGAAGAAAACAGTAGAGCTTGCCCGCTTGGTGCTTGTCAAAATTTAGGCCCCTTTGGCAGAGCTCCTAGCTCCTGATTTTCTAGATTCACTACTCCTGATTCTTTTATGAAGGTGATTCTGTGGCTGAAAGTGATTCTTTTTAATTCTCTAAGATAAACTTATAGAATCAGGATAGGAAATCACTTTGTAGAATCAGAATAAGAAGAAGCTACTTTTTTCACCTCTCAGCATTTTAACACTTACAAAATCAGATAAGAATCACTTCTCTTGAAAAACAGTGTTTGGCAGAACTCCCGTGATTCTGTCTGAGAATTAGGAGCTGAGAGCTCTGCTAAAAAGACCCTTACCTCCAAAAGAACAAAAGAAGCGGAAATAAAGCAATTTTTTTGGTTTGTTCATTTTAAATATAGCAACACAGCTAAAAAATTGTTATAGTTCAAACATAATCTGGAGAAATAGTGGAGTGCCACTAGTATTATGTCTTTACAGTGCTTATATAGTTTACAGACCACAATATAAGTTGCAGAAGTTCATAGAAATTAAAAGAAATTACCTTAATCCAGTAGTCTGAGCATTCCGACAGCTTTGATTAAGCAAGGAATGGCCTGGGTTGCAATCCATCGAGCTGCTGTGTTTACAGTGTTGATACAGTTTCAACACCACAATATAAGCTGCAGAAGTTCATAGAAATTAAAAGAAATTACCTTAATCCCATAGTCTTGAGAATTCTAACAGCTTTGATTAAGCAAGGAATGGTCTGGGTTGAAAATCCATCGAGCTGCTCTGAACCATCCTACAGTGGGCATTTCCTTGGAACTATGTTGGATACACTCATTCACGACCTTATTGAATTACAACATGGTGAAACAGAAAATCTTCACTATTGCTGTTATCAGTCATTCCGTGATACTAATGCTGCCCGAGTGAAGAGGAGAAAGCATTTAGTATTTTCATCACGAACAATTGTAAAACAAGAAAACAGGAGCTGTGTAATATAGGACAGAATTTTAGTGGATTGCCTAAATCTTGATTTACAATAATCCATAACAAATGATCAGTTGATTATTGGATCATAAACAGATTGGCCTAGCTGATCCCTGCAGTAGTTCACATGCTGATAATTGTATCAACCGAAACAATACCAGAAAGGCAACAGCTTTCCCTGTTCCAGTCTTTGCTTTTTGCTAGAACATCCTTTCGTATAGGGCAAACAAAATATTGAATTATCACCTTATGGATTTAACAAACAAAAAAAAAAATACCAGAGAGGCAACAGTTTTCCTTATTCCAGTCTTTCTTTTGCTAGAACATCCACGCCTACAGGGCAAACAAAATACTGAATTATCACCTTATGGATTTAACGATATATTGATATCACAATGTGAAGCAACAGCATGTAAGCACTGTTCCACAAGCGCACAATGTGAAACAACAACATGTAAGAATTGTTCCACAAGCACACAAATCAAGCGCCAATCCATATATTAGTTACCTGGTGGTTGCGCGGGGCAGCGCGAGCATCCTTGCCTGACTCGCTGTTGCTCCCAGCCATTAATATCCGTTTCCCGTCATCTCCTTCCACTTGGGCATGGGCACTGCTTCCTGGAGGTGCGCTAATGGGTCAGATCAGTGGATCGCGCGATCCAAATCTGCGGAGAACGCACAAGAACTCGACGGGAATCATAAGCCGCAAGAATCAAATTTATCAGCATTGCAAGCTGCAACAAATCTTTTGGGAGGAGCATCTCCTAAGCTTTTCATAATGATTAAGTAGTAGTTCTAATACGGCTATGATTACGCTGAGAATGTACATGTCTGCACACCAATTAAGCAACACAGGACAGGTAAGCATGCATTCAAAAACAATATTACTTACTAGATTTAGAACAGCAAGATATGGAACAGTTTGGAAATAAGTTGAACATAAAAAACATTGCAAGCTATGTGTCAACATTTTACATGTATCTACATAAATGGAGCTGCATTAGTTATAACATTTCACTGCACAATAGAATATATCCAAACAGTAAGACCATGGTGGATATAGTACACTGCCTAAGCGAAGGAATGTACCTTTCTATCAGTGTAGTGGTACCACTGCCAAAGGTCGGAAGCGAGAAATTGGATACACTATCGCTGCCCAAGCAATGAACTGGACCTGCAAACAGCCTCTGCTATTAGTGCCAAAGTGAGAAGTGAGGATAAATGAATTGGAACAGTGGAATGAAGATAATAAGAGCAAACAAATCAAATTAAACAGTTGAAAGTCCCAGCTACATTTTTTGAGCTCATTATGGCTAGGAAATTAAGGGCAGTAACAGATACATAAACAATACAGTCAATCATGATAAAAAAAGGACAACAGCGTGACTAAAACTCCAAAAAAAAGATGAGCCAATCTCGCGGTGCTTTGACAACAACATCCAAGAGCTAATCATCTAGCTTTGATCACAGCGCGCATAAGGCGCCACATACATTTTTTAAGGGCAGCATCAGATAGAGAACAATATAGTCAACTATGGTTAGGAAATAAAAATGGAAATAAATTATATGTATATATTGTATGTATTGGAAGATAGAATTAATAGTGCATCTCGAGCTGCAGATCATCTAAACCTTCTGGGATGCTAGTCGATATGATTAAGAGGAAGCCTAGGTGTGGCATTGCACAGCACTAAAACTGTAAATACTACTTGATGGCAGATGAATCATCATAAGTTCTGCAGTACAAATGCATCAAATCTACTGAAATTCCAAAGTGAGGAACTGGAGCTAAGGATGCACTCTGAATAATCAACATTGAACCATCTCACAATAATAAAAAATAACTAAAGGTGCACTGAAACAATATCAAGTGCAATTGGAGTTGCTACTTGTACTTCGAGCACGAACTATGTACCTTTTATCAGTGTCATGCTATTTTTGCCGAAGCTCCAAAGTGAGGAATTGGATTACTGCCCAAGTTATTGGTAATTAATCTTAGTTACAAATTAATCTTAGTTACATTAATGATGTTACTTGAACCACATAAAAAAGTAAAAGAATATTACTCACTAATCTCAGTTACTAATGACAACTATTATGACCATTCAGACACAAACAGTATGATAAGCTAGAAACATATAAAAAAAACGGGAGAGGGAATATTAAACAAAATAAGAAAAAAATGGTATGCATTGAGTTGACCACATGATCTGTAGCAATCTAAATTTTCATCTGATGCTGATTTCTCACAACAAAATCATATAATTTTTAAAGCTCTAAACTCAGGGCAATGTATTTCACTTTGGTTATGGTAAATCAATACTCAAGAAAGCTTAGCGAGGCAGTGCATCTAACCCTAGTGATGGCAAGGACATGTTAGCAATACTTGATCTACCCATGCCCACAGGGTACGGTCCCATTTGTAGATGATGTCATCATCGTGGGGTTGCAGGCTGCTCATCAAGCTCTTGATTTAAATCTCCATCTTCAGCACTGCCATTCCCCGACGCACCTGAAAGTCCAATGCAAGAACATAGTGGTCAATAACATAACACAGGTGAAGGGGTTTCTATTTTGATCGAATTCTCAAAATGTGAGCCAATTTCAATGGCCACGAGCCAATCAGGGAATGAGATAATTGCAACAGGAAAAAATTATGGGACCAAAAAATGGAGAAAATCTCATTATTGGAGTAGACCATCTGTTTCTCAGAGAACATCTTCGGCTTGCTGGTAGCAAGGTAATGCGGCCATCCTAGAAGAACTGTTGCTCTGGGGAAAAAAATCATTATATGACATGCTGCACTTGAATTTTTTTAGAAATTAGAAATCAACAAAATAACTGAAATAATCAGATATACCAATACCTCGTGCTGTCAATGGCGAAGTTGATGGGGGGTGCGTTGAACGTTGAGAGCGAGATGTTGAGCAACTGCGCATGCTCGAAGGGTGAGAGAAGGGTGAGGCGGGAGGGAGGGGGGGGGGGGGGGGGGGGGGGGGGGGGGGGGGGGGGGGGGGGGGGGGGGGGGGGGGGGGGGG
>BCLF01000053.1:1308500-1390903 GCA_001602275.1 Zoysia japonica | reverse complement strand
CCCCCCCCCCCCCCCCCCCCCCACCCCTGCTTTCGCCTCGGTATCGATCATCCGTCTCGCTCCCAGCGGATGCCGCAAGTCTAGAGAGTAGATCCTATTACCAGCTTTATCACTTTCGCATGCTTCCCCACTTTTAATGCTTAGTAATAGGCAGATTTGGCAAGTGGATACATGTACTGGTTCCTTGCGATAGTTCACCTATGATAAACATTCGATTCAAGGGTTATCTTTAGTTTGTACTAATGCACGGATTTGGGACATCACTTAAGTTGATTTATTCGGCACTCTCCATTTTGGTGGGGTCAATAGCTGGTACAAGGAAGACCTATGCCACCACTAGTTTAATTGATTGAATCATGAGGATATTTGGGAGAAGCTTAGCTTAGTTTCTCTACCTGGTGGCAATGCCACTAAATTTGGGAGAAAGTTGATTGAATATGTGATAGGTTTTGTAAAGCGTTATTGACACTACAGTACTGGATTTGACAGTCGAATTCAATAACATTTGGATCAATAACTGGTACATGGAGGACCTATGGCCCTATACTGTTTAATTGGTTAGGGATGATATTTTGAGAAGCTCAGATACGCTGTTTAGGATAAGGGGGCAGTGGTTTAGCCGTGACTTTGCAAGGTTGTAAAAGGCTATGTTTTCTGAAAGGATGCATGCTGCCAAACAAGATATTCACTGAGGCCTAATGTGTAGCCTTACATTTGCCTTAGTCTCCATTGTACAATATGTTTTGTAAATAGGCCAGTGTGAAGTGATGATTGTTATGTATATTGCTAAATTATGCCACTTGCACGTGATAAGTAAACAATCTGTTTAAGAGGTTCGAAGCATAACTGAAAAGTCTCTGTTTTTATACCAATGTGGGCTGCTATTTGCTTCTGAGTTTCTGAGAAATTCATAGATAGGGTTTGAGTCAAACTTGGTGATTAATGGTGGGAGTTTCATTTTCGTATCCGAGGGACTCATTTTATGATTTTATGGCTTCAAAATTTTGATAATCCTTCATTTGGTGATGGTTAACTCTTCATATATACTCTGTATTTCATTTAGTAACATCATGGTGACTTCATAATGCGATGATGTTTATTGATTCTGTTCACTACCTTCTTGTACTTTCAGGCATTAATGCTAATGTGAGTGATTCCATGCTGCGGTTTATGTGGCATGTTGCTGATTAATATTTTTTTGACAGGTGTTCCCTGGACCGAAGAAGAACACCGAAGGTTTTTACTTGGATTACAAAAGCTTGGAAAAGGTGATTGGCGGGGAATCTCTCGTAACTTTGTTGTTTCCAGAACACCTACTCAAGTAGCAAGTCATGCTCAAAAATATTTCATACGACAATCAAATATGAGCAGAAGGAAGAGGAGGTCTAGCCTTTTTGACATGGTGCCTGATGAGGTAACTTGCTTGATCCTATCACCAATTTTATGCAAAAGTTGGTTAAGATACCCTTGGTTTTGTACATGTAACAATATTGTACCTGTATAAGACTCATTTCTTTTTGTGCTAATAGATATTGTCCTACTTGTCATCCCAGTGTTTTGAACATAATTCCACACTTATTTATGGAATAAATAGTTGTTGACATTGTTCCATCCTGGATCTCATTAGGTCGATTTTGCATCATGCTTTGTTGTATATTACTGGGTGCTAAATTGTCTTCTCTTTGTTTCACAGTCGATGGATCTGCCGCCGCTTCCTGGCAGTCAAGAATCTGAAGCCCAGGTGTTAAATCAGCCACCATTACCACCACCTAAAGAGGATGAGGTAGAATCTATGGAGTCAGAGACTTCTGTGGCTGCAGAGAGTTCAGCAGCTTCTACGGTCATGCCAGAAAATTTGCAACCGAGCTATCCAATGATTTTTCCAGCATATTTCTCACCATTCTTGCAATTTCCAGTTCCTTTCTGGGCAAATCAAAAAGATGGAGATGATCTGCCACAAGAAACACATGAGATTGTTAAGCCCATCCCAGTTCATTCGAAGGAGCCGATTAATGTTGATGAGCTTGTGGGCATGTCAAAGCTAAGCATAGAGGAATCATCAAATCAAGAGACAGTATCCACTTCTCTTTCACTAAATTTGCTAGGAGGCCAAAATAGACAATCTGCATTCCATGCAAATCCCCAGACGAGGGCTCAGGCATGACCCCTTTCAGCACACCAACTGCATTTAGGTACTGGCAAAATAAGCTTTGCCTCTTTATTTGAAAGTTTTAACCGTGCTTTGTTGTTTGTATCATGTTATGTAATTTATGCTATGTATGAATGTATCTGTTGCCTGTCTGGCATGCATGAATGGCACAATGTTAACAAAGTCATTAATATCAGTGCTGATCTTCATGGTTGTAATGCTTTAAACTCTTTGTAAGAAAAGAAGCATTAGTCAGTTTGTTTCAGGTGTCCTCAATTCTAACTAATGTTTCTGTAGACGATGCTGATAAATCGCTGGTTACGCAACTGTGTTCATATTTCTGACAATTTGGAGTTAGTTATGCGGCAGTATGTTTCAACATCCTGTTTATAATAACCATTAATGCATGAGTGCTTTTGTGTGGCGCGTGTATCCGCTGATATAAAGTTAGTGGTACTATGGCTGCTGATGTTACGCCAACGGATCCAAGTCCCTTTGTCAGCTCTTATTTTGTTTCTTGCTGTCTCAATTTGGTTTATGTATTTGTTTCCAGCACAAACCATTTTATTCTTCTCGTGAAATTTTATAGGCCATTTTTTTTTGGGTCTGGGGATAATGAGCCACATGCTGTAGTATATTCTTTGGGATTCTCCCGTTGGACCTTTCATCCTGACGCCCTAACTTGCATTCTGCACCAAGTGTTACACATGTGGTTGGCGTCGGTAGTGCCAAGTGGCCAGTCTCTTTCGGATCATTTTGGTTGTACAAGCACACGACACCATCTCACTTTAATATCTTTATCAAAAATCTTTTGCTTTGTGCGTTGCCGGCTGCGAGAAGTTTCTCATGTAGCAAGATTTTTTTTTATCTTCCTCTTATCAATTATAATTGAATCGCTCTTTATTTCAATCAAGTGACTTCATCAGTAGTATTTGCTTGTCCTTTTTGCAGCTGAACTTCAAATCATTATAAATGGCATGGCTGTTTCAACATTTTTGATATAAGTATTTCTTGGTTCTTACTCCCTCTGTCCTAATTTATATCATTCTGGCTATTCATTAGATTCATTTAACATTCTATGTATCAGAACACACAAAAATTTGTCTACGATGACAAGTAAATTGAGACGGAGAGAGTACTATTTTGATCGGTCAGCTATAGGAGGAACTGATGACAAATATTAGTCTCTGGACTCAAGTTTGGTGGTAGCTTGTACCCAAACATGCATTAAAATTTAGGAAAACAAAATATTATCTTGTACAATATTATTTAGCTCATTAAAGATATGTACAAGTGCTACTTTTACCTTTTTGACTTAATTGGACGTCTTTAATTACGATCATGAGCTTGAAACTTTAGATTTGTTCCTTGTCTTGACTCCATTAGGATGACAAAAAATGGCGTGAGTCTTTAGCAAAATAAAACCTAATGAGAATATCATGAGATACTCTCCCACTCAAAATTTGGATTGAACGAAAAAAGACCACATTTCAAGGAACTCTCATGAGACATACTCCAATTCGTAAGGAGTCTATAGTGTTACTTGATGTTCCGGAAGACATAATAATATGACATGAAGGAAAAATTCTGCCCTAATAGACAATAAGCTGCTTTATGGAACAAACGATAGGAAAGCATAAATTCAGTCAGATAGAAAAATTCACATCATTCATATGAAATTAAAAGACTTCAGCACAAAAGTTTCTTATTCAAAATGTTACATAGGCAATATAACAATATTTCTGAGTCTTTTGTCAACTTTCTTTATGAGCACATATTTTCTGTACAATCTTTTGTTTGCCAGTTTGATTAAAGGACCCTTCATTAAATACACTCCAGTTCAAAATGATTGATTCAATGAACTCCAGTTCGGAACAGCACTAAGGGACTAGGAGCTTGGCATAGCCATTTTCCCTTTCTTGTATCCTCACTTCTTCCACCCCTGAAACTGACTTCCAAAACCAATGCTTCCTCCAAATCTGCTCCATCTGCTCCATGGGTAACCTCTTTGTTTCCGGTAGGAACAGATAAATGAAGAGCGTCATCAAACAAATCCAACCACCGAAGATGATGAACGTCCCTGACTTAATGCAACAAAGGACAGCAAGAAATGTCTGACCGACTGCAAATTGCATCAAGAAAGTCACAGCGACCATAATGCTCTGCCCTGTAGATCTGATCTCCATTGGGCAGATCTCAGCAGGCACTAACAGTGTTAGAGGCCCCCAGGACCATCCATAGCCTGCCACAAAAACACACATTGCAATCAATATAAGGTATGCAGATTCCCTGTCCATGTCCCCTTGGTCCTTGAATTTCGCAGTCAGGATCGCACCCACGATCAAATGTGACAATATCATCTGGAGACCTCCTACAAGGAAGAGCTTCCTACGCCCGAACCTGTCGACCATTATAATTGCCAAGATGTTGGCAAATGTTGCGAAGAGGCGTGTGACCACCGCAGAGAGAAGGGATGCACTCTCCTTGAGTCCGATTGTCCTGAATATTACTGGAGCATAAAAGTTTATGACATTGATCCCAGTTAGCTGATTGAAGAAAGGGATCAACAGTGCTATTACAAGCTGTGGCCAGTACTTCCTCTTGAATATATTTCTGAACTCATACCCGGTTGTCCTCGAGCGTTTGCTTGCAGAGACCAAGTCATCAAGCTCTTTCTGAATTGAGGTTGTTCCACGCAATTTTTGGAGCAGGATTCTTACCTTGTCGATGTCGCCATCATGTTGGATTATGAAGCTTGGTGTCTCAGGGAGGATAATCGCACCGGTGGTCAGCAATACAGCAGGAAGTGGAGCCATGGACAGGGATATCCTCCATGCCCATCCCGAAGTAATTTCCACCACAAAATAATTAAGGATGTTCGCAAAGAGAATGCCAAGGCTGACGGCAAGCTCAAAGCAGTTGTTGATTGCCCCACGGTATTTCAGTGGCGCCACTTCTGATAGGTACAATGGGATCGACTGCAAATGTGATTCACAGCAAGTAGTCAAATTTGGTACTGGTTTCATAGCGACAAAACTTCAGCTATATGATGCCAGATACATGTGAAATTTATGTGTTTTATCTCTGTAATCTCTAATGTACCATCCATGCAGCACCTCACCTCCTCAATGTGACAAGAATGTTAGACATGCCTATCATAGCCTCGTTGTACTACATATTTTGGAGTCATATGCCATCCCGTGATTACATAAGTTTTGTTTACTACACTCCCTCTAGTTTATATTATTAATGTTGGTTAGTGTAAACTTACTCTAACATCAACAAAATAAAATCGGAGAGTACATGCCAAAAAAAAGTAGTCCCACATTTTTTGACTTTACATGTGACATTGCTTATAAAATCTAAAATAAACTTTACCTGGATAGTAAATCCCAGACCTATTCCCAGTAGGATCCGGTTAAGGAGCAGCATGGGCACATTGATAGCTGTGGCTCCGAACACCGAGCCTAGAATGAAGACAGAGCCGCCAATCAGCATTGACGTGCGACGGCCGTACCTCCTTGTGACGGATGACGCAGCCAGAGATGCAACAAGCCCAGCAATGTAGAGGCACGATGTGAAGAGGGTGAGGATCTCGCTGTTAAACCGGCAGTAGTTGCTCACAATGCTGTCCTGCTTCTGGTGGTATGCCTCCGGGAAGAACCTCTTCAGAAAGGAGTCCATCGAGGTAAGGCCACCTATCAATGACACAAAAGATTTACATTTTATTTTTCTTCCTAAACAAGTAGTACTGTGGACATTGTAGTAATCGTTCACCAATTCATTACTCGAAAGTTCAGTAGGATGTGGTTGTCCTCTGCTTGTCTTCTTGCAAAATGAAAAATGCCTGATAGTGCCAGTTTTTGCACTTACAAAAGAGAACATAATGTTAACTACCCCGGTAAACAGAAACTGATAGGCATTTCCTGGAAAATCAGTTTGTTGCTAGATCCTAAAATCAGCTGCACGGCATATGCCTATGGATGACCCAACTCAGCAATTTGCATTTTCTGCAAGCCACTCTGTTCATATAGGCACTCCCTCCATTCTAAAAGGCAGATTCTATGGTAGACCGAATGAACCGTCCATTTGCACGGATCTTGATGAGTAAATAATTCTTTTACCTCCAAGGTAGGTAAAAAATCTATCATAATTATTAATTATTATAATATTTAAATTGGAAAGAAATCAATGAGTTACAGAAAATGATGCATGCAACAATTTTAAAAAACTAAATCCTTCGGTTCTAGAAAAAACACCATTGATCGGTTTGGAAACACCATTGATCGGTTTGAAAAGTTACACCATTGATCGGTTTTATATGGGGTAAAAAATTTAAAAAATTTAAAAATCGAAAAAATGAAAAATCAAAAACCAGTCAAACCAAAGGTACAACCAGTGGCCACATTTTTTTTCACTTTCTTTTTTAAGCCACATGCTGACGTGGTCACATTTTATATGGGGCAGAATATTAAAAAATTTAAAATTTTGATTTTTTTTTTGAAAACTCAAAAACCAGTAGGTAACCGTTCAAACCGACCAAAAATCGGTGGAAACAAGTAGAAAACTGATCACAAAATTCAAAAAATCAAAACCGGAAACTCAGCGACGGCTCCATCGCAAGAAATTTTTCCCCTCGCCGCAGAGGAAAGAAATCGCAAGCGGTGGTGGATATGATTTTATGTCTGGTGGAGGTGGATTTTATGACTCAGATTCATTTGGTGGTTCACCTCCTAGAAGCTAAAGGAACTAGAGTTGATACTGTATACCTTAGTAGCCCTCGATTTTAATAATTAATAATTATGGTAGAGATTTTACCTTCTAATTTAATCATCAACATCTGTGCAAATGGATAATCTATATTCATTTGGGTCTACTTTAGAGTCTGCCTTCTAAAATTGTTGTGGCTGATTTGTATAAATTTGAACCAACTAGCGATAACAGAGGGGAGTATTCAACTTCATAAACCGGAGTTGGCAAATATTGGGCCATGTACTCAATCAAACACCAAATTTATATGAGATTTCACACAAATCCTAATCCTGCTTATGCCATAGATCAGTACTAGCACTTCGGAGTATATGCGGAAGCATGAAGAGGAAGTAAGCTGGCACCGGAGATTCCGAGGTCGTAGCCGAAGAGGATGCCACCGCTGCTGGCGACGACGCAGGACAGCACCACGGACGGCGTCAGGTGGCCACTGTATTCGACCCCGGCAGCGGCGCTCTCGGTCAACGCCGCAATCGCCATCGGCGAATCCTCCGGGATCCCGCACCTTAATTGCTCTTGCTTGCTTCGGGGCGAGGACCAGAGGCTCACAGTCTAGTAGCTGAGCCCTGAGGGAGTGTTGCTGGGTTCTGGTTAATTTATGTATTTGTGCTTACCTAAAACAAAAAGGATTAATTCTTCTCGCGCAGCACGCTACCCCATTAAGAATCAGATCACACGTGCAGTTGGCGCTAGCGGAAAATGACAAAGGAGTAAAAGATCAGGCTCCTTGGAGAAGGCAACTCAAAACTTCATCGGGTTCATTGGGACAGCAACCCAATGGTTTGTTCTTCGTTCGGCTGCACTGAGGTGCCGTGTGGCCGGTGGGAAATGAAGATAGAATTGAAGTAAGAAAATAAATAAAGAATTGAGATTTAAAGAGATGAGCGAACAAGTTCAGACGACCTATCCTCGTTCTTTTCCCAAACTCAACTCCCATTACCCTGTTTCCGAACACCACTGAAGTTGCTGCGGTTGTGCAGTACAGTGCAGTCAACAAACACATTGACGGGAACGATCGGGTTTTCACTTGCCCTTTCTGTTCTGATCTCACGTGACATTGACAATCTCAATTTGACAATCACGATATCACAAGCGATCAATCAAAAAATCATAACAAAAATATTAAACAAGAAACAAATTAGAAAATAGCAGATCAGAGTGAAATTATTAGAATAAAATTCTCCAAAAGGGTCCATCGACACACAGGCCAGAAATATCTCAGAGCAGATATATCACTATCGTAAATTCAATAAAAACAACAGCGGAAGCATCAACACGGCAGTGGTAGCGAACCTCTTCCATACAGGCTAGCTTGAGCGCAGGAGCGAACGTCACGGACCGTCAGAGACGCAGTCGAAGTCGAAGCCGAGAGTATCCTCTGAAAACAACAAATTAGAAAGCCGTGAGTACGAATACTCAGCAAACCGCGTACTACCTAACAACAATGTATGCATGCAAATGGTTTCAAGGGTAAAGGCATGGCTCAAGTGCTAAATGCAAGTTTAAAACATTTATTTTATTTAAAGATGCAAGAAAACTTTATTTTCAAACTTATCAAATTTTATTATCTTGCCCCGCAGAGATCTCCGTTATCTCGGACGAAGGTTCATTTTAATGCCGATGTAATCTCCACACTCGGCCACAGCTCAAAGGTCGGAGTAAAAAACATTTGAAGAAGGAGAGGAGTAAGAAAAACAAAGCTACTCAACGAGGAGCACAACTCAGGGGGTGTCCTTCCAAAAGGACGTGGCAATGCGCATCAACTAAAACTCTGCAGAGGTTATGCACCTGAACCCACGAGATGCGTCATCGAGAACTACCGTCGTAGCCCCGACGAACACACAAGACCCGTCCATAAGCTTTAAC
Source organism: Zoysia japonica (assembly GCA_001602275.1). Taxonomy (NCBI): domain Eukaryota; kingdom Viridiplantae; phylum Streptophyta; class Magnoliopsida; order Poales; family Poaceae; genus Zoysia; species Zoysia japonica. The sequence goes on along the minus strand of BCLF01000053.1, from coordinate 1,382,118 downwards.
TGGCGTCATCCGTCCTCCAAGATAGGGATCCCAAAAGGAAGTTGTGAAGAGCCTACCACTGATCAGGTGGAGTATCTCGATCTTATGTGGGGAGTCAGAGCTCTACATCACACTAACACTACACCGCCAACCCACGGGTAAACAACCAGTCTCGGCAAGCTTCAAGATCAAGCCAACTGCCCATACAGGGTAACGTGGTGTGCATAGTTGTCAACTGAGCGTACAAGGCTCGAAGGACTCGGTTCTTAATTGCCGGGGCAGGCACCAACTCCAACCTCAACGCCAACAACAGGTTTCACAGAAAGATTCCAGCCCGGACCTTCCCGTTGTACCAGCAACAGGTACGCCCACAGGGACTTCCCAAAAGTCCTCCAGCTCCTCATACTCCAACCTGCCCCCGCTAAATAGTTATGTATAGGTATTTGCAATACTCACACATTTGAAGCACAGTTCAAAAGCATTTAACATAAATTCCATTTTATAGTGATAGGTGTGAGATGAAAATAAATGCGACTAAGCATGGCTAAGCATAAAGATAAAATAAATGTACTAAAGCAGTCCTAGGGTTAATATTTGTAGAACAGTAAATTGGCACGGCTTAGAAATGTTGCTAGCACATTTTAAAAATAGTTGGCATGCAAATTAGGGTTGCAAACAAAACATGCAGTTTAAAATACTGGGTACAAAGTGATCAAGGAACGCGGCTTGTCTGGCAAATCGGGATCGAAGTCGGGATCCGGATCGGCGAACTGATCGGGCTCGCAGAACTCCTCCTCGGGAACAGCAGCTAATCACAACACGAACAACAGGGATTAGACACTAATTACGCGACAAAGAATAGAACCGGAATTAAATCTAAATTGAAATTACTAGACTAAACGTGCGTAAAACGTTTCCCGGAACAACCCTACACGACAATCGCGACGAGACAATTTAACGGAATGATTTCGAAATTAATCGGAGATCAAACGGGGTTCCCGAAAATTGTAGACAATCGAGATCACAAGGATTTAAATTAATTGCAGAATAATTAATCGCAGAAATAAATTTGCAATTAATTTAACAATTAATCGGAAATGAAAAAGGAATTTAAGAGAGGAGAAAATTGTTCTCACCAGCACTGGAATTTGAAGACGAAATCGGAGAACCGGCGCGGATAAACACGCGGAGGCAGGCGCTGTACTGGTCAGACCGAAGGAAATCGCGAGGCGCGGAAAACGACGACGGAGACAGAGATCGGCGCTGGCTTCCACGCGGGCGATGACGGCGACGGCAACGGAGATTGACGTTGCGACTCGGCTGGCGCGAGCCTCGAGTGGGGACGGCGACAGGAGGCGCGGGCGGCACGGCGCGGAGACCCACACGCAGAAGAGGCTGGCGGGCGACGGCAACACGGCTCGGGTGACAGCGACGGGCGACGGAGATCGGCTCGTGCAGCTGGCCGTCGACAGGCGACGACCGAAGAACGCGCGAGGATCGAGGTGAGCAGGAGATGTGGCGCGCGGCTGGATCCAACGGTTGTAGCGACGCGGCGACCGATCCACGGCGCGGAAAACGAAGTGGAGACGACGGCGCGCGGAAGACCGGAGAGCAGCGGCGGGACCGAGGTAGCAGATCGAAGAGAGGCGGCGCGGGAGAGGGCGACGGTTCCAGAAAAATTCGGCTTGCGGTGGAAGAAAGGAAGTGGAGAGAAATTAGATGAGATTTGGGGCTATGGTTGAGAGAGGTATTTATAGGTGGGAATTAGAATGAGGGGTTAGGGATTAATCTGGGATAATTAATAATCGCGAAATAATTAAAAAAACTAGAGAGATTTAATTAGAGAAGAGATATTTAGAGACCCGAAAATTAATTAGGTAATTTCCGAGAAATAATTTTAGTCAAACGTAAAAATTACGCAGACTAAATTATTTCGGCACCGGATTAATTTAGACGAACGGATCTCAGATTTGGACGAAACGAAATTCGGTACGAAAGAATTTTGAACAGAACGAAATATTGAAACAGACAATTTAATTGGAACGAAAATTAGGGAAATTGCCACTTTATTAACTCAAAAATTCGAGATGTTACAGATAACTGTAAATATTTGCAGCTGCAGAAAAAATGCTACAGCAATGCAAACTAAACGCGCCCTAAAACGCTTGCTCCAATTTTTCAGTGTCGTCAGCGTCGATTGACCACAACAAAAGGTCTTGGTTTCGCCACAAGAATAGCCATTAATTTAATCTCAGCCATCAATTTTTTTAAAAGAAGTAAACAAGAAATTAAAAAATATAAAATCATCGTTGCCTATTTTTTTAAAAAGATAAAGTCTAAATTACTACCCACAAGTATAAGCTAAAGTCCAGATAACCCTCTGAAGTAATTTTTTGTTTATTTTATCCTCACAAGTTTGCCATTTGACTCAATTTAACCTCTACTGTAATTTATCTTTTTTATTTCTTCATATATAAGCATAATTTTAAGCTAAATTTGTATGAGATGATAGAGCACATCACAACACATGTTTAAAAAATACATCATATTTTTTTAATTATTTTGATAATGAAGGATATTTAATAGTAAATTAATCCTTAGCATACAAAACTATATGAAAATAATGATAAAAAACTTATAATGTATTTTTGTAACATGTGTTACGATGTGCTCTATCACCTTGTAAGATTTTAGCTTAAGATTACACTTACATGTGGAGAAACAAAAAGGACAACTTGTAGTAGGGGGTAAATTTAGCCAAATGTAAAGTTCTGGGGATAATTTGAACTTTATCCTTTCAAAAAAGCCATGAGTTAGTTCTAAAAATACTTTTCAAAACTGAACTTGTACCACATAGGAATATGAGTAAAAGATAAATTTAATCTTTCAGATCTACACAAATTGATGGTCTACATTGATTTAGGTCTATGTTAAAATTTTGCCATGTCTTATATTTACCGATGATAGAAGATTGTGTCACACTATTCTCAGCTTTATTTGAATTACAAGATTTTTTCTCGAATCACGCAATCTTCTGTGAAATTGATTTGTCTCATTTAAATTTATATATGATTCTTTTAGCAGTAGATCTAATGAAATTCTCGCTATAAAGGGTGGGGGGTCTTCTTTTGTATTTTCTCCGGTCTTAAATTGTTGTCACTGTTGAATTTTAATACAATCTTTGACCATTTATTTTATTTAAAAATAGTTTCAATGTATAAAATTATAATTCATGTTTCAAATATTTTCAATGATAAAATAAATTATAATTAATGTATGATATTTATTATATTTTTGAAGATAATATTAAAAGTCAATGGCAACAATAATTTAAAAATGCGGATTACTCTTTAGTCATCTAATATATAATATGTTAAAATATATTGTGCTTCCTTCATTCTGAATATTTTTGTCGTCTAGTTTAAATTTAAACTGGACATCAACAACAATATAGAATGGAGGGTGTTTTTTTTTTGACATTTCTTAGAGTAATGCAAATTATAGCACAGAAAGCCTAACAGTATCACAGAGGGATTAGATACGCCCGCAACAGGCTGCTAGTGTCAGTTATCTATATATTTTTTCCTCAACTAATGTCACTAAATCAATAATACATGTTTGCCACAGCTGTAATATGTACCAATCTCGATCTTATTTCTTCATTTCAGGTTTGAAATATTGAATTCATACTGTACACCTAAACTCATAAAGCACTAGGAGCTTGGCCCAACTATTTTTTTTTAATTAAATTGGCCCAACTATTTTTCCAGCTTCTTTCTTCTCTTCCTCCCCTATAACCTTCTTCCAGAACCAATGCCTCCTCCAGACCTGCTCCATCTGCTCCATGGGCAGCTTCTTCGACTCCGGTAGGAAAAAGAATACAAACAATGTCATCAAGCAAATCCACCCACCAAAGACGAAGAATGTCGCGGACTTGATGCGACACAGGATCGCGAGAAACGTCTGGCCGATCACAAAAGTCATCAAGAAGGTCACGGCGACCACGACGCTCTGGCCTGTCGATCTGATCTCCAGTGGGCAAACCTCAGCAGGGACCAAGAATGTAAGTGGCCCCCAAGACCATCCAAACCCTGCAACAAACACACATATAGTGACCAACACAAGGTTTGCAAAGTCCTTGTCCATGTCCCCATGGTCCTTGAGCTTTGCAGCCAAGATTGCGCCGACGGTGACCTGCGACAAGATCATCTGGACACCACCAAGAAGTAAGAGCTTCCTGCGGCCAAACCTGTCCACCACGATCATCGCTACGATGTTTGCAAAAGTTGCGCAGAGGCGTGTGACCACCGCGGAGAAGAGGGACGCCCTCTCCTTCAGACCGATCGTCCTGAACATCACCGGAGCATAAAAGTTCATGACGTTGATCCCGGTGACCTGAGTGAAGAACGGAATCAACAGTGCTACCACAAGCTGTGGCCTGTACTTCCTCTTGAATATGTTTCTGAATGAGTACTGCGTTATTTTTGACAGATTGCTCGCATCGACCAGATCATCAAGCTCTGTCCGGACTGAGGCTGTCCCACGCAGCTTTTGGAGCAGGATCCTCGCCTTGTTGGCATCGCCATGACGGTGGATTATGAAACTTGGAGTCTCCGGGAGGAAGAATGCACCCACGGTTAGGAATGTGGCAGGGACTGCAGCAATGGATAGGGATATCCTCCATCCCCATCCACCTGGAATTCTCACAACGAAATAGTTGAGGATGTTCGCAAAGAGAATGCCGAGGCTGATGGCAAGCTCAAAGCCGCTGTTGATTGCCCCACGGTATTGCGGCGGCGCCATTTCTGACAGGTACAATGGGATCGACTGCAAATGTGATTTCCAGTCTGAAATTATTAGCACATTCATACAATAATTTGGGAAACAAGGCATGTATCTAGTACATTCTACTGTCTAGGAATATACACTATTTAGAGATTTGTGAATTGTCAGATAAACAGGAATGCCACCATTTTTGTCAACTTGATATGGACCAGACTACAGTTCAGTCCCAAATCACGGAAATGCTAGATTGTTCTATGCTAGACATGTCATAAAATTGTTATTCATAGCATCATATATACCATTCAACCTTCTATTACTTTAAAGTGGGAGTGGTTTATCAACAGATCAAGAGCATGACTTGATTCCCAACAAGTCCAAAAATGGCACGGCTCTGACAGTACTGCACTACTAATTCAAAATTTCAAAAATAAGTATACCTGGTTAGTAAATCCCAGACCTATTCCCAGCAAAATTCGGTTAAGGAGCAGCATGTGTACATTAACAGCTGCACCACCAAACAAAGAGCCTACGATGAAGACGCCGCCGCCTATCAAGATTGAGGCTCGTCGGCCAAACCTCCTCGTGACGGACGACGCGACCAGTGTCGCGACGAGGCCAGCGATGTAGAGTGAAGAACTGAACAGGGTGAGGAGCTCGCTGTTGAACTGACAGTAGTTGCTCAGTTTGCTTTCTTGCTTCTGGCGGTACACCTCCGGGAAGAACCTCTCGAGAAAGGAGTTCATTGCCGTGACACCACCTGCCAGCACACAAAGACACACTTGAACCATTCAGGCATGATGTCTGTCCAGTACCCCCGTGCAGTTAATCAGTTTACTAATCCTGATCCTGACTCACTAATTCTACTAGGAGTACCAAGTAATTGGTAACAAACAGTACAGGTGTAAGCAGCGAGTAGCTGGAAAGCCCAGGACGAACCGGAGATGCCGAGGTCGTAGCCGAAGAGGAGGCCACCGCTGCCAGCGACGACGCAGGACAGCGCCACGAACGGCGTCACGCAGCCGCTGTACTCCTCCCCCCTGGGGGACGGCGAAGTACCCTCCTCGACCTCGATCGCCATCGGTCAATCCTCCAGCAGTCCAGCTTCAACCTTCCACGGTTCCACTTAGGCTGGTGCAGCTTAAAACATTTTGGCTTATCGATGCCACAGGAGTATAAAAAACTGAGTGCGTGGCGAGCGCATCGATAGGCGGATATTTTCGTATCGGTACTTTATCATCCAATTATAATTTAATGTTTGCACTTGCATGTGCTCTTCTTGTAATAAATGGTTGTAGCTTCGATGCAGCAAAAAGTTGAAATTCACTTTTTCATTATCTGAAAAAAATTATAATTTAATATTAGCTTTATCGATTAAGTAGCGGAAAGCACGCTATCATGCTAGTTTATTTTGATATATAGGAGCGTCATGGCAATTGGGCCACCGCGGCGATCATGGCGGCTACGTACAGGACACACTTCACGTTAGAAAACTTTGACTACTTATTATTATTATATTTGATCTATGAAGAAGTTGGCTGCTGTCCAATTTGACTAGGGACTACGTGCTTTTCTCTAGGATAAATAACTTCGTACTGACTGGATATAGCTAAGGTTCCTTTTGAAATGCAGTATTTCACAGGAATCACACCTCCTCTTGTAAGTCACTACGAAGAAATGCATTCTTCACATTTAATTAGTGAAGGGGCCAATTGAAATTCACTGCACAAGACATCAATATCCTCAAAGTACACATTTTTGCAACGGGCGCAAAGGTTTCATCATAGTCAATTCCATATGTCTGACTATATCTTTTAGCAACCAATCATGCTTTATGTCTATCCACTTTTCACTTTTCCTTCAGAGTCTGTTTTACTGTGAAGACCCACTTACAACCCACCACCTTCTTTCCTTTTGGAAGGTGAACAAGTTCACATATCTTGTTTTTGTCAAGAGCATGCAACTCTTTTTTTATTGCATCATTCTATTTTGGATCTTGCTTTGCATGCCGTCAATCCTTTGAAATAGACATTGTCTGTAGTATGCAATAAATGTTCTATATGCAGGTGACATATGAGAATACGAGATGAAATTAGTAATGTCATGATTTGTGCTAGGATGTTCAAAGCCAAGAAGGAGGTTTACCAGCATTAACTCTATGATCTCTACGATGTGCAAGAGGAAGTTCTACATGTTCAAAGGTACAAGAATTGTTACCATTTGTTTCAAGTGGAGTCGAGGAGCTTGATGGAGAGAGGTCTGAGGAGAGGTTTGGGACTGGAGAAACATGCAGTTGTAGCTGTGGTTGCTTGACTTGCTCCCCCTGACTCTTCAAGCGCCTTCTTTCATACACAATTGGTTGTTTTTTCGTAATCATCTTCTCTTCATTATCTCGTTGCTCTTCTATGCATTTTTTGAGACATGGGATTGACCCAACAACCACCACCTCATCATCGTCCGCACAACCATTTGAAGCTACATTACTTTTATTTTATCATCTTCTTTACTTTCACTATGAGTCACCTTCTCTTGTGTCACCACCTCATCTATAAGTGGTGCAGTTTCACCAACAATCACTCCTTGAGTTGCATCACCATTATGCACACAATTATTCTCCACCTCTCTACTATCATTCTCATTGATAGAAGAGAATTCTTCTAAAAACTTATCAAAATCACCTTTCTTTATGTAGTAAAGTTCAAACTCACGAAATGTCACATCCATACTCACAAACAATCTTCTTCCAATTGGGTAGCAACACTTGTATTCCTTCTGTGTAGAAGCATAACCATCAAATATGCACTTCACAACTTGAGGATCCAATTTTCCTACAGAAGATCGATGATCCCTCACAAAGCAAACACATCAAAACACCCTAGGTGGAACTTTAAACTCTCTGCCCAAATAAAAGCTCAACAGGTGATTTCATGCCCTGTATCTTGGTTGGCATACCGTTGATGAGATATGCAGCCGTCATCACTGCTTCACTCCACAAGTATTTAGGCACATTCATCTGAAACATAAGAGACCTCGCTACCTCTAGTAAGTGCCGGTTTTCCCCCTCAGCTACACCATTCTATGGTGGAGTATCAGGTCAAGTGGTTTTATGGATAATCCTTGATCTAAAGTATATGACACAAATTCATTGTTCACACTCTGTCCCATTATCAATACGAATGATCCGAATCTTTACATTAAATTGATTAGAAACTAATTTATGAATGTCTTGAAAGCATCGAATCACTTCATTCATGTGCTTCAGCATATAAATCCAAGTCATACAAGTGTGTCAATCAATAAAAGTGACAAACCACTTAAAACCACTCACAGATGTAACAGAACAGGGTCCTCAAACATCAAAATATATTAGTATAAAAGGTTCATAGCTACGAAGACCAATACCAACATAAGTGGATCTTGATTGTTTGCCAAGTTCACATGCATCACACACAAGTCTATCTTTGTCCACTCCCCTGAAGATATCATGATACAACCGTCTCAAGCTTTCAAAAGATACATGTCCTAACCAACAGTGAAGTAGTAGAGTTTCCCTCACATCTCCTCGTTGAGTTGTTGCCAATGCAAACTCCTCATGGTTGATGAACCACATCCCATTATGCCTGACTCCATTCCCAGTCCTCCTCCTAGTCCCCTTCTCCTAAAAGACACAAGATTTTTCATCAAATATAACTATGCATTGAATTGATCAATGATTGGGCTAACAGAGAAAAGATTGACAGGAAATGAAGGAACATGCAAAACTGATGATAGGCTAAAGGATGGTGTACACTCAATGGACCGAATACCATGAATGAGTTGTGAGGTGCCATCAGTAATTTGAACAATTCAGAATGAGTATATGGAGTGTATGTTTTAAAAGAACTAGACATGCTTGTAACATGTTTTGATGCTTCTGAATCTATGACTCAATCTATATGATGCCTATATGAGGATGCAAGTGTTTGTGCTTGAGTACCTTCGCCCATGTGGGTGTAGTTGGCAAAGTTACCAAAGTGACCGACAGTTGTTGCTGTCACCAAAGTACTAGTGGAGTTCTCAGGAGATTTGTCCTTCTGCCATTTCTCCCATTGCTTGACTTGTTCTCCTGTCAGAGAAACAAATGGAGTTTCTTCAGTAGTAGCTACATTGGCCTGAGGACCATTACGTCCTCTACCTTGACCTCCTCCACGGCCACCATGACCTCCTCCATAATTCCCATGGGTAGTACCACGACCTCTGTGAGTCCCACTCCGACCACCATTGCCCTTTGGATGAGGACAGTTATAGCTCAAATGTCTTTTCTCCTCAGAGTTGTAGCACTCTTTCATCAACTGATGTGTAGGCTGACTTTATAGGATTGTTAGCTCCCATTAATCGAAGCCTACTTTCTTCATTGATCATGGCAGAAATGGCTTCATCCATGGTAGGAAGGCTCTCTTGGTGACAAAAAGCAGCTCTTCTACTTTCAAACTCATGATCAAGATTTTTTTAAGAATTGTGTCACCTTTCTATTTTCTACCCACTTCTGAACAATTTCAGTATATTTGCCTGTATGCATGTGGAGAGGAGCATAGTGATCTAACTCTTCTCATAAATACTTATGCTCACTAGCATACTGCTCAACCGACCTTCCTGCCTGTTTCACTACATCTGCCTTATTCTAAATCTCCATCATCATCATCATCACATTGCCTCTTCTAGAGTACATATTACTTAGAGTCTCCCAAATTATTGCAGCAGTGCGCATTGCTTCCACCATCTTACTAACTGATGGAGTCATAGATACCAACAACCATGCTACAATGATAGAGTTTGTAGCATGCTATACCCTCTATTCTATGTTAAGCTTGTCCACAGGCTCAACATAGTTCTCCACATAATTCTCCACCCTCTTTCCTCCTAAGAGCACTCGTACTAGTCTAGACCAACTCAAATAATTCTTGCTGCCCTCTAATTTCACATCATTTGGGACAAGTTTCAATTTTAGTTCAGAAGACTCTGCACTTGCTTTGAGACCAATTAACCTCATTCCCAAAAGCTCCTGAATCATACACCTCATTTCACTTTTCATCTCACTCCTTTTGATTAGTGAGTCGTATCTACTTGCACTAGCATCATCCGCTGGAGTTGTCATCGTTACGGGAACAATGGTAACAAATCACAAGCAAAAAAAAAAAAAGGATCAGGCTTCTTCCCCTGTAACAAATAGCAGCAGCAACACTGCTCCTTCTTTTTGTTCCCTCTGGATAGCAGTAACCAACACAAAGCAACAGCAGCACCTTCTTTTTCCTTTCCTTTACCACAGCACAGCAGCCACCTTTCTCTAGGCAAAGCAGCGGCAGCAACCTTTCTCCTTTCACCATCCTTTTCCTTTTTGCTTTAGCCCAGCACAGCAGCCCCTTTGCTCTGAGCAAAGCAGTAGCAGTACCCCTTCTCTATTCTTCCTTCACATGCACCTGCACATGAGCAAGTGGCCACGCTTCGTGGATACTACACAAACGACAGCAGCCACGCAGCTCCCCTGGTTGCAGCGCCCGAACCGCAAACGCGCACAGCCGGAGCTCGCACTCGCGCAGCCGCAGCCGCACCCGCCCGCGTGCAGCCGCCTCACGCCCGCGCGACGGCTCGGCCCCAGCGGAGCGACCGGGCAGCGGAATACGGCGACGACCTAACCCTAAGCTCTGTATACCATGTTGCAATTTTGGGAGAAATTGTGTCGTGCTCACCACAGAGCGCGCACACACTTCAAATTTAACTTCAACCTTTTTACATATTATCCTTTACATTCTTTCTATTTACATCAAGTAAGAATCCAAAATGTAGAAATAGGGAAAAAAACATAGGAATAAGATTGGAATGAATATAAAAAATATAGTATTGAAAAACAAAGAAAAAAAATCGTAAATAGGTGATTGGATAGCCGTTGAGAAAACACAGAAATGTCTAGAGTAATTATATTTTTAGCATTAGCTCATGACCTCTAATTCTTTTTAGTTAGCACATTGACAGCTAATAAAAAACAAAAGTGTATTAAAGTAAAAAAAATCAGGTGGTTTAATTAGCTATAGTTCGTAGTCATGTTCCATTAAACTTATATCCCCTCTCTGTTTTTTTATGTGCAATGCATCAGCTAAACGAGGTAGGGAGCAAGCTATTTTTGTTAGGATAATTACAAGCAAAGAAGCGTTAAGCAACCATAGGATTTTTTCAAGAGGTCTTACCTCATTCCTTTTTCTTTTTGAAATAGAGCATGAGAAAGGATTTTTTAGGATTTCCTTAGCAATTTTTATGCATCAAAGGTGGTTTTTATAGGAAAAAAATCCTTAGAAATACAATCCTACAAAAATCCTCCAATCGAAAGAGTCACCTACACCCAGTAGTAGCGAACTTGATGTTAGACTAAGGCGCTCTTTGTTTCAGCTTCTCTACTGACTTTTCTAGTCGAAAAGCTGAAATCTGAGAAGCTGAAACAAAACAAAATTTTGAAAAGCTCGCTTTTGGAATGCTGAAAAGCTAGCTTTTGCAGAAATTAACTAAAAGCTAAAAAACTCACTGAGAGCTACTTTTTAGCTTTTAGTGTGCAGAAAAGCTAAATGTATATTACAAAAGCCAACATCTAAATTTCACCAGCCAGCTTTTCAACTAGCACCAGCCAGCTTTTTTAAAAGCTCAAAAGCTCCAGCTCAAACAAAAGGGGCCTTAGGCCCTGCATGTTTCAGCTTCTTAGCTTGCTTTTCCAGCTAGAAAAGCTGAAAAGTCAGAAGTTGAAACAAACAAGATTCTGAAAAGCTTACTTTTGAAAAGCTGAAAAGTAAATTCTTATGAAATGAACTAAAACCTGAAAAGCACATTCTAATCTGTTTTTCTGGCTTTTGGTATCCTGAGAAACTAAAAATATATTGCAAAAGTCAACATTCAAATTTCATCGGTTAGCTTTTTCAAGTAGCCAACAGCCAGCTTTTCTAAAAGCATAAAAGCAAAAACCCAAACACAGGCCCTTAAGGCCTGTAATAGTTTTTTCAATGTTTTAAGGATTTTTCTACTATTTTATATGGTTGGGTTGAATCCCAGGGTAGCACTGCGCCCGTGGATTTTTTCACAAAATATTTCGATACTTAATAATTTTAATTCAAAAATGAATAAAATTTTGCTCGATCTTAATTCGATCTGATCTCACATTTTTTGTTCATTTTTTTGGCCCATTTTCACCTTTACTGGAACCAGAGGCCAAATCTTCTCTCTCTGAAACTCAACGAAATCGGACAGAGCAAAAACTGTCTCCCAAAATAGCATCCCAGTGCAATAAAATGAACATAATCACAACTTATAAGGCTTTCTTGAGATTGACTGCACTTGTCACGATAAACTACTTGTGTCATACCACAATGCAGATCCATTTTCTGAATCATATATTTTTCTTATAAAATTGAGCTAATTTCTATAATATTTCTATACGATTTCTATAATTTTTTTCCATCAAAGGTTATGGTTCATTTGAAACGTAAAAATCTCATATAAATCAGTTTAATTTTATAGAAAAAATTAGACTATAAGTGAGCTCTGGTATTGCCGGCTCTCTCCTGTGGGTTAGTATAATATATGCTGCCTGTCTGAGTTGAGTCCTGCTTTATGAATGTGACCGGTCTAAAACACCCTTAAATAGAGTACTTACCTGGGCTCGAGACTCTAAGGGGCCATTTAAGTTTCCAACCGTCCGATCCAACCCCGCGCCACCGCATGGACTTGCCGCCGAGCCGCTGCCGGTGGCGCAGGCGGAGCGCGCGCTCGCACCTACCCCTCGTCATGGCTGCACTCGTGCTCCTCCACCCGGTCTCTGACCTCTTCTTCTCCACTTACTCCTCTGTGCGGCGCAACCTCCTCTCCTTCTCCGCCTTCGGGGATGGCGGCGGGCCGCCGCGGTGCGGTGCCTTGTGGGAGCTTTTTTTTTAAGATCAGGATTGATTTCCATTAAGATAAAAGGGAGTTACAATCAGACTCAAGCAATTCACGCACGCAGTATGGGATTTCCTGCCACATTCCCATTCTACTCGTACCAGTGATTTGCTTAGTCAGAACATGGGCAACCTTGTTATAATTTTATCCATCAGATTTGTAAAAAAAAAAATAACTCTGAGTGTATTTTTTTTATGCGCGTAAGTATAACTCATCTCTGTTAAAAACATTTTATCGTGTGTACGTATAAAAAAAAAATTTACTTTTTAAGGAGTGGAAACAAGTGAAAACATAGGCAGTAAAAAACACTATGTTCTTTGATCTCCTTTAATATTGGTGTGATCACATATCGTTGTGTCTTCAAATTCTGCCATAAGTGTATCAATTCCAGACAATCTGTTTCCAAATGCACTCTTTGAAGTTTGAACACCAAAATGCCTTGCTAGTAGTAGGGTTCCTGTGGTACGCGCCGCACAGCATGTTCAGTAACCAGGTCGGTGAGCTCCGCAACGCCGCAGTGGCCGCCGCGCTGCTCAACCGCACCCTCGTCGTGCCCCCGGTGCTCGACCACCACGCCGTCGTTCTTGGGAGCTGCCCCAAGTTCAGGGTCGCCGAGCCCGCTGCACTACGTATTGCTGTATGGGACCACGTAATGCCGCTCCTCCAGGAGCTGAGGTAGAGATGTGGTTCACTCTCTCTGATTGCTGCTTATCGCCTGGGAAAGAAATCAAATGCTATAATAGTTGTTTGGAAAACTGCGGCTACTGCGAAATGAGATGGCGGTACCATCTGATTCGCGAGAACATAGCCATTTTAAAGACATATAGACAAGTATTTTTTTATTGCTATAGAGTTGCCAGGAACCCTCTACTCCATAGTTGCCAGGGCTCTTTGTTGCGCCTCCTAACAAAGCGTCTCTTTGTTGCACGCCTGGAGACTGGAGCACCAGAGTTGCCAGGAACCCTCTGCTCCATATAATTCTTTGTAGGGCTCTGTACTTGTCGCTAGGGCAAGATAATTAGTAATTAGTACAAAATTAAATTGGAGACAGTACAGTGATCCTCCATTTTATTGGAATGCAGATAGTATAATGCTCCCTTCACTCTTAAATATGTAACGTCTAGGACAAGTGGATAGCAATCTTAAGCATCATATATTTTAGAATGGATGTAGTATTACATAATCCTCTATGTTTACACTGCTTGTTATAGAATTCTGTATTCAATTTCAACTGTAGGCATGGTAATCAGAGTATTTAATTGCTTATGATCATTTGTTTTCAATGTTCAGGTATGTTTCGATGGGTGACGTAGTTGACCTATCCCCAGTAAAATCTGTGGTTAGGACGATTGACTTCAGGGTCTTTGTCTTGCTGTGGTGTGGTGTAGATATGACGAAGACATGCTTTTCTGGGTTGTGCTGTGCTGTTTCTGGTGGTAGCGCTTTGTTGATGGCTACACTAGATGCCAACCAATGCTGGCTGGTTTAGGAGTCAGTGAACAAGGCTGCATGTATCATGTACAGTATGACTGCAGAACAACGGTTTGAATGTATCAAGAGAACCATGATGGGGCATTGGACCAGTTTCAACCAGATGAAGAGTTGAAACATAGGAAGAAGGTCTCTTATGTTAGGAGGCGCAGAGATATATACAAGAGTATTTTTAAAATAGATCAAGTGACGTTGTTTCACCTCTTAGAAGGTAAAACACGAATTCGATATTAACCGTTGATTATATAAGAAAACATATTCTTTATTACCGTCACCTACCAAAATTCACTGATAACTTTCCAAATTGAATTATTCGGCCATTAATAATTATAAAAAATGTTTTACCTCCTAGGTTAAAAAACAATTTAAGCCTCGGGATAAAAGCAAATAAACGGTCTATATTAATTTGAGTCTATTTTAAAATCTGCCATATACAAGGCTTTAGGCCTGGTTCAGAAGCTGAAGATGCTACCTTGTTGGCATTTGGGACGCTCTTCTCAGGACCAAATACAAGGGATCAGAATCGTATTTTGACATCGACGAATCACCAAAGGATCAAAGAATACAGAGGGTACTTGAGAAGATTGAGTTTCTCCCTTTTGCTCCAGAGATAATGGCTGCACGGAAGGAATTTGCTAGAAACAAGTTCAAGAAGCCATTTCTATGTGCACAGCTAAGATTGCTAGATGGCCAATTCAAGAATCACTGGAAATCTACATTTTCTGCTCTCAAGGAGAAGTTGAAAACTATTGAGTTGGGTATGAAGGGAACTAAGGCTAATGGTCATGTTCACATGTTCATCATGACTGATCTTCCACAACTGAACTGGACCAATACCTATCTTGCAGATGTTGCTATAGATGGGCGATATAAATTGTACACCCTGCAGGAAAGCGATGAAATAGTGCGCCGGACTGCAGAAAGGCTTATGGCTGCTGAACGTGGTGTACAGTCTGGATTCCTTCCAAAAACCATGGCGAGCACTAAGAATTGTGGCCCTGTTCAGCTACCAGAAGTTTTGCTATACGTTGAACAATCTGTTTGTTGCTGCGCATCACTAGGATTTGTGGGGACTTCTGGATCAACCATACCAGGAATCATATAATCAATGAGGAAGAACAATGCCTGCAAATTGTAGAAGTAGATCATTTAGGCCAAGCTGCCTGATGACCTAACCAGCTCTACTTAACATATCGATGGCACTGTGGGAAACATTACACTAGAGCTTTGAATCATGGCTAGATATGAGTATGGGATAAACCAGTTTCATAGTCAAGCTCAGTTGACACCTTGAGTTTCGAGCATCTTACTGGGAATTTTAGCATATTGTGCAGAAAAGTTCCTTTTTTCTTTGATGCCATGTGCTGTTCTCAAATGTTTTTGTCTTTCTTCCTTTGACCGTCAATTTTTTATATATTTTTTCCCTATCCGTAGTGTGTCCGGGATCCCTGCAGATTCTGTCATGACTCATGAGGACAGCGATTGATCAGCAAAATGCTGCAACCGCCGAGTTTCTTGGACTTTTTCCTCCATCAGAACGTCTCATTTTAGCAAGGAAACTTTTGCATACACCATGCAATCAATAGGTGGCAAACTGAAGTAACTCAGCATCTTGGACAGATGTTTGGATGGGGCTAAGCCATATAATGATACATTTCTAGATGAGGGCAGTTTTTGGGATACCTATAAAATGCAGTTCAGGTGGTCATTTGGGCAGATGGAATTGTGAAAGTGGAAGTGTTTAAGACGGTATCAAGCTAAAGAGTCATGAGCAGAATCCACCTTTTTTAAGTTCAAGCTCTACATAATACATGAATATTCTCGAGTAGATCATTTTTTTTAATTGAATTTTTTGGGGTGTCAAGGCAGGATTCATTGAAGTGCAAGAATAATGATCAGGATTTTTATGTTGCAAGCTTTTCATTCAGTTATCTAGGCAGATGAAAATTTTGAATCGGCAAGGTGAGGTGACACATGTTCTTTTTGTTGTTCCCAAGTCTGTACCACTTTCATTTTTTTTGTGCCATTAATGAAGCCTTTTGTGGAGGCCCTATGTACTAGTATGGAAGATTTTCTGAATGGTTGGCGGATCCTGGGTCGTTCTGCTGACATATTCAAACTGTTCCTTGTATGCAGTGGGGTGTTATTGATCGTTCAGAAAGGATAATATGGCTATTGATCATAAAGTCACTTTTTCTCCTGTCATGTTTAAAGTTCCTTGGCTCAACATTGTCATGATATTTGTTCTATGAACAGATCAAGGTGGATGCAGTTGAGGTCAAGACATGAGCTTTCACCGATACATCAAATGTCTTGTTATGCTCCAATCTTCAGTTGATATTTATTAGGTTATTTTGCAATGTCTTGTATATCTGGAGTTGGTAACTCAGTCTTTTGCAGATCTATGTTGAAATTTCCTAAAGCTGAGAATGAAAGGATAAGTCCTTTTATTTTAAAATTCATGTGCTTCCTGTTTTAGAATGTTGAGAGATTTTCAGGCTCTTTTTTTCCCCACTTCTGATGTCCAGAAACCATAGGTGGTAATAGCATCAAATGATCTATCATGCAGTCAAACAATCTGATTAAAATCTTCCGATAGTAATATTCTACGAGAGGCCAGGGCGGAGCTACCACTAGTCCTAGACCAATTCAGTTCTATGACCTTCAGCTGTGCCGCTACTTTCTTCTTGAAATGAGATGAGAGATATCTTTGGGCTCCATCGCTGCAATGCTGCCATGGAACACGAGACCAGCGAGTGGGGCTGATTTCGTGGTCAGTTCCGTCATAACTTGTTTTAGTTAAAATCTCCAGTTCGTTATTGCAAAGTCATGTCCATATTTTGACAGAATATTTCAGGTTCATAATCATTGACGTTGACTCATTATTTTTTCGGTCACAAGTTATTCAGTTTGATGTTCAGAAAACATCCCAGTTCGTCAGCTGTCAGCACGGAACTACACACTGTCAATGAATAGTAGCATCCCATGATGATCTAGTTAACCATAAAAGTGGATAACACTCTTGGGAAAAATTCACTGATGAGATTACATTCCACGACAACATTACGAGTTCAGGAATCAATAATCTGCAAGTCAGCTGTCAGTTAGCAGCACAACTGAGCCACACGTTCTCCGCGCCTCGAGATCCCTGTGGGCACGGGCAGCCTCTGATAACGGGTACACGTGGTTGACACGCACACGCAACACCCCGGCTGTGACGGCCGCGAAGACTTCACCGGCGGCCTGCAGCAGCTCGTCGCGGGTGGTGGTGTAGTGCATGAGTCCTGGCTTAACGGGTACACGTGGTTGACACGCACACGCAACACCCCGGCTGTGACGGCCGCGAAGACTTCACCGGCGGCCTGCAGCAGCTCGTCGCGGGTGGTGGTGTAGTGCATGAGTCCTGGCCGAGCCAGGACCAAAGATTTTGGCGCGAGTTCGCTCAGTGAGACGGGGTCTGGTCTCCCTGAAGACTGGCCGTAGGAGACCATGCATCCGCGAGGCATCAAGCGGGCCAGGGATCCCTGCGTAACAGAGTTTTCAGACAAGAAGCAAGGCCCCATGAAAATTTCCCTATTCATACATAAATTCAGGCCAATGACCCCCATGAAATTCCTGTGCAGTAAGAGAGTGCATGTAATGAACGCTATGCTTCAACATTGATTCAAAGATTTTGTGGCCGGTCACTGTCAAAAACATTGAATGGAGTATCCGTAGGATGATGCAAATCTGTGAAGGGGAACGTTTGTACCTGGAATGTGTCCTTCCCAACGGGCGTCGTAAACAACATGAACACCTTTCCCTGATGTGATCTCGGCAACTTGAGCCACAAAATCCTCTTTTGAGTATACTATCACATGGTGGCATCCATCTTGGGTTGCTTGGACAGCCTTTTCTTCAGTGGAAACTGTGCCGATGATAGTGGCCCCAAGAGCGTGTGCCCATTGGCAGACAAGTGAGCCGACTCCACCAGCAGCAGCATGAACTAGAACGGTGTGGCCTCTCTGGACCTGCACAGAAGGGCAAGATGGAGGTTTCGTTAAATTGCATTCTGAAATAAAAAAAACGTATCCCTTCAGTAGAATAGACTGCATTAGCAGATTAAATTTGATTTAAATTTATTTTTTAATGAATAAAAATAACAATCAACCTTAAAGGCTTGTAGCACAAGAACATATGCAGTCATTCCCTTCAGTAGAATAGATGCTGCAGTTTTATAGTCCATTGTAGGAGGTACAGGAATGGCCACATCTGCTGGGATAATCTGCTCTTCAGCATAAGAGCCCATTTGGTTATCAGCATAGCCAACAATATCACCGACTTTGATGCTCGTAACCCCTGGACCCACGGCAGACACAACCCCAACTGCTTCTTTGCCTGGATGAATAGGAGTTCATGTTTTAAGAATGCAAGAATAGGATCAAAAAGATTGATCAGTCGGAAAGTAAATTGTTCAGGTACTTCAAAAAACACCAGGAGCACTTTTTCTTTATGGGGATAAAATGTATGTTTAAAAATTGATTCCACCAAGTCTGACAATCATCTGCTTACACTTGTGAGATAATCCTTGTAGAAGTGTGTAGAATGGTGTAGAAGTGGGCAGGAGGTAGTAGTAGCTCCTAGGAACATAGATTACTTCAGCTGCAAGCAAATAGTAGTAAAATTGGTTTTTGCTTGCTAGGAGTGAAGTTCAAATTTGCTTCTTGTTTGTGAGCTGTTCTAGATCCCTCTTGTAGTCTATATATACCCCTTGTAACCCCTCATATGAGAATGGAATGTTAGTTCCCAACATTTGGTATCAGGAGCTAGGTTGTGAGGGAGAGATGAAGAGCTAGGTTTGTCCTTCGCTGGCGTTGTGCGGGTTGTGGCCGGCACAATGCGGCAATCATGGCGGCAACGCGTTGGCGGTTGCCGGGCCGTATGTCGGTCCGTGCATGAAGCCATTAGAGGCATGAGTCGTTGCGGCATTGGATCGTTCGTCGGTCTTGTCGTGGCATGGTGAGCTCCACGATCGGTGTGCTGCCGGAGGCGTGTGTCGCCGGACAAGCAACACGGAGAAATGGTGTTTCGTCGTCGAAGGGCGTGTGTCGCCTGGTTGTCTCGTGTTCTTGTCTTCAATGGCATGTGTCACCGGAGGAGATGAAATGGCGTGTGTCGTCAAAGGAATATGGTGACTGTGTCGAGCCTGGTGATAGCCGTGACGTTGGCCATGGAGACAAGGACGGTCGGCGGCAGCCCTAGGATGCTAGAAGGAAGTGTTTAGGGAGAGTATGGTATATTGTGATAGACCTGATTGTGGTGTTCGGTCATAGTGTGTGTGTTCATTTAGGTTGAAGATTAGAGTCGTGCTTGCATGCAATTGAGTTGCCGCGAGTGAGAGCTGCCATTGGTGTGCGTCGAGCTCGAAATGTTGCCCAGGTCATAGGAGCAATGGCTCGTGTGAAACGGCAATCGAGGAGGTGACGACTATGTGCGTGAGTGGCAGATTAGCTGCTGATATTTTGCAGGGCAAGTGCAGTGGCAGTTGCGACGAGTTCAAGGCGTGGCATGGCTCTCACGGCGAGATGAATGGTCCATGTGAAGAGGAGGCTCAGTCGCCAAAGGAACGTCACACGTATGCATATTGCTGCAGGATGCTGTGTTTTTGACAGATTGAGTTCAAGCAGAAAACAGGGCGAGTTCGTCACCGTTGCAGGCGTTTTGTCGCCCAGCAATTTCTGTGCTTGCTCAATTTAGTGATCAAATTCCAACTACAAGGATTAGGGGGAGAATTATGAGATAATCCTTGTAGTGTAGAATGGTGTAGAAGTGAGCAGAAGGTAATAGTAGCTCATAGGAACATAGATTACTTCAGCTGCAAGCAAATAGTAGTAAAGTTGATTTTTGCTTGCTAGAAGTGAAGTTCAAATTTGCTTCTTGTTTGTGGGCTGTTCTAGAGCCCTCTTGTAGTCTATATATACCCCTTGTAACCCTTTATATGAGAATGGAATGGTAGTTCCCAACAACACTAAGCAGCAATCATGGCTCATCCTAGATAGAAAATGCAGGATATCAATGACAATCGTTCTGTGATCCTTAATGAAAGTGTTTAATGGCTGAAATAAGTTTTTGTTGTGACTTATGCTGTAATTCATTATCTTATGTACTATACTAACATATACATAATGAAGTATAATCAAATTAAGATAAAGGGGCGTCGAGGATATTTTATCATTCGTGGAAAACTAGGCATAAGTGCAACAGCCTTTTCTGCACCATTGATCCTAACTAAGTTCAAGAGTGTACTCATTAATCTAGCAGTTTCTGTTATTTCTTTAACCAAGCATTGCACCACAATTTGCCTACTGACAACTGCTTCCGTCATTTGACCATTTCCTACTCTTTACTAAGTATGCGTCGACTCTGTGACCATACATATCATATTCTAAGACCATGCTATTAACATCTCTAGGAGTTGAGGCAAACAAAAGTTTGTCAAGACCACAAGATTGATTCAGAAAAAAAATTCTATAATTGACCAACACATGTGCCCAAGGTAGCCATGATTGAATGAGCAGAAATGGACCACTAATTATGATACAAGCCACGGTAGTAAAATCAGTACCAGGAATAAATGGCAGAGGTGCTCGATGCAGCCCCGTACGGTAATATACATCGACAAAATTGACACCGATGACCTTGTTTCTTATCCGGATCTCTCCTGCATTGGGCTCCCCAACCTCAACCTCTTCCCAAGTTAGCACCTGTCAGACCATGAAGGTGGCAACCCTCAAATCTCAAGTTTTCACTTCCAAAAGGATCTAGGATGAGCATGCCAAGATCAATTGTGCAAATTTAGGAAAAACACAAACTTCTGGGCCGCCAAGCTTGTGGACCCTTATTGCCTTCACCAACATCCCTGGAACCAGTCAATGAGGTAATACAACTCCGCGACCTGGTACCAGCATGGCGGATTATCAGTGTAGTTC
Organism: Zoysia japonica; assembly: GCA_001602275.1. Classification (NCBI taxonomy): domain Eukaryota; kingdom Viridiplantae; phylum Streptophyta; class Magnoliopsida; order Poales; family Poaceae; genus Zoysia; species Zoysia japonica. The sequence continues at coordinate 1,360,945 of BCLF01000053.1, read as the reverse complement.
TGCTATCAGGAGGAGATGTGTCTACTACTAGCATCAACTTGTGCGAAATCTATTGCACATTCATCATGGTCAAACACTGGAATGTTGGAATCAGTGAAAGGTGGAGTATTAGGCGAACTGACCGGATCGTCGCCGAGCTTCGGTTCTCCCCACGCGGCAGCGGAGAGCCGCTGGCCTGCCTGTGGTGAGATGGCGACCTTGAAGCGTCAACCCTCAGCTTCCTCGCTTTTCTCGTCGCTTCCCACCTCTCAGACCAGAGAAGCATACGGAGGTAACGGGACCTCAGCTTGTGGGCCATTTAGGCTTCGTTCGTTCAGAAGGGGATGAGAGGGGAACGGGATCGTCTACCGAGCGTCAGACGGACGAACGCCCAGCCGTTGCCGTCCGTTCTGCATCGGACCATCGCGGCTTCGTCGGGAAGTCCCGGCTGCTGCCAGCCACGATGCAGCGGAGGAAAAAAAAAGTAAATTCCTTCTTAAACATTCAAAAAACTAAAACGTTTTATTAATTATTTAAAATTTCAAATTTATTATCAACCATTAAAATTAAATTTTTCCTTATTAAAGAATATTCTCATGAAATATTCAAAATATTAAGAAATTAATCTTTAAAAATTTAAGAAATTTCTCTCAATTTTCTAAATTTCTGTGAAGTTGTTTCGTTAAGTTCGTCAAACTATTTTAACTTTTACTAATAATATTTAAAATATTACACGATTTCTAATATAAAAATATACTTTTTATGAAAGCTCAATGAATTCAAAAAATATAATTTTTATATGATACTAAAACATTGTTAATTATATATTATTAGTGATCAAAATGACAAAAATTTGACTTTGACTTAAACTTAAAAATGCATATGTTTTAGAACGAATGAAGTATTCTCTGAGTTTCTTGAAATTTTAAAAAAATCGGACTAACACAATAACTTTAAAAAACTTTGGGAACTAACGTAACCACTTTGAGAAACTTTGAGAATAACTCAAAAAACACCTACATAAAGAGCTTAACAAAGCGAGCTTAACGGAACAACTTTCAAAAACTTTAAAAATTTGAGGTAATTTTATTAAATTTTTAAAGATTAACCATTAAAAAAATTAAAACTGGGAATATTCCTAAATGTTTCCAAATATTTACTAAAAATACCTTAATAAGAAAAAAAAGTTAATATTTGTCGATGCCTCAACTTTCGCCTCACCAACAGGCGTGGATCGAAACCAAGATTTACCCAAGATGTTTGTGAGCTTTGGCCCAAATACGAACGGTCATATGTGAAACAGCTACCCACGACCTCACAATGCACGACGTGGCATTTGAAGCACGGTTGATTGTCAAAAAATTAACGCCAATTAAAATGCCGTTACGCTTAATAGCCACGCTCGTTGTAATTAGAAATAGACGTTATCAGTGTTATGACGTGGTAACGGTCATTACCACGGGAGACGCGTTTGTTTTATAAATATGTAACCTGCTCGACAGGGCAAGACATCTATTTCTAGAGCAAAAGAACACACACCTACAGGACTTGGGTTATTATCCTCCCGGAGGCCCGAATCAGTATAAACAACTCGTGTCAGTCCTCTTCGTGATTAGCTTCACAATACTCACACATTCGACTATATTCACAATATTTGTCGATCTCTCGAACTTATATTCCGATCATCGACAATATTAATGATTGATAATTTTTAGAAACTACTATAACAACTTTAGAAAATTTTGGAAACTAATATAATAATTTTGAAAAACTTAGATAATAACTCAGAAGGTACCTACTACACGAAAAGCTCGATAAGACGAACCTAACAGAACAGCTTTGAGAAACTTTAAAAACTTGAAGAAACTTCTTTAAATTTATAAAGATTAATTCCTTAATATTTTTGAATATTTACTGAGAATATTTCTTAATAAGAAAAAAAGTTAGTATTAATAGTTGATAATAAATTTGAAATTTTAAATAGTTAATAAAAGCTTTAATTTTTTTGAATGTTTAAGAAGGAATTTACTTTTTTCGTCCGCCGCATCGTGGCTGGCAGCAGCCGAGACTTCCCGATGAAGCGCGATGGTCCGATGCAGAACGGACGGCAACCGCCGGGCGTTCGTTCGTCTGACACTCGGTAGATCATCCCGTTCGGATGAGAAGGGGATTGGAGGGGATTCCATGACTCTGGGATTTAATTTTTTTTATTCTACTCTAATTCCTTCTTATTCCCCCTCTATTCGGGCCTTAGGTTTTTTTGGTATAGATTCTAAAAGTATTTCTGCTTTGAATTTTGCAAAAAGTTCACCAAACGGTTTTAAAAGAATTGTTTCTATCTTCTCTTCTCAAAAATTACTTCTTTAATTTGTATTAGAATTCAAAAGCACTAAAAATGTTGCTTCTCATAGACTCTCCACTCATTTATATATTGGAACCACGATAAAAGCTGTTTTGCCAAATGGTTTGAAAAATGCGCTATTTTTTTGAAAAAGCTATTTTTGGAAAGAAGTTGTTTTCTAAGAATCTATAACAAACGGGGTCTTAGTAAACCAAATTCTACAGTACATCTAAACAAATATAGGTCATTCGTTTGCACAGATCTTAATGCGAAAATGGTTTTTTAATTTGTAGAAGGTAAAAGTACTAAGATAATTAATAGTTATTATAATATTTTGATTGGAAAAAAATCAACAAGTTATGAAAAACGATGCGACGGTTAAAGAAACTAAATCTTTTATTTTTGAAAATAAATGTATTTGGAGAACCACGTATGTGCCACTTGCAAGGATTCTATAAGTGGATGACACGAGCACGTATGTCATATCTCAAATTTCAAAAAATTGTAATAATATGTATCAAATTAATCTTTTAGTAATTTACTATTCTTATGGATGGTACATGTTCAATTACCGTTCTAATTTGTTTACAGGTCTCGTCGGAAATCGGTTTGTGCAGGTATATATAACAAAAAATTAATTTATATTGGATCTCATATGTTATCTCCCTCCATCATGACATATTTATATTGGACCACAGGAAAAAAACTTGCGAAGAAGAAATAGTACTCCCTCCAATGCGCAAATACTTAAAGTTTTAGGAATTTAAGCATTGGCTCTTAATTCTTGTACCTTATGCATGTTGTTTGAGACTAAACTGCCCTTCAAGAAATTAAAGCAGCAAAATAAAAACTCTGTTACACATACATGGAAAAAATTGTGTGGCAACTGGTGCTAGTGGCACCATAACATTAACTATCAGAGCTCATATTAACCACTTATACTACCATATATACTATTGTTAAGACGCGGTACCATGTAGCGCCTGTTGCTAAGAGGGAGAGAGAGATTTGTTCAAAAATATCAAGAATTAAAAAATCATAGGGAGTAAATATTTAAAAAAGTATGGAGTGCAAACTGCTCAAGAAAAATTATTGTCTACTACCTCTAGTAACACCAAAAATATGATTTGTCTATGATATGACATTTGGCATATGGCTATATCTTGAGATACATTCTGGCAATATCAAAAGGAATACCACATATTTAAGTGTTTTCCTTTATATTTAATTGAAGCATTTAAGGTACCAAATCATGTTTTTGATATTGCGGAATAAAAATTTCTAAGACATTTAGGCTCCCTTTGGAATGTGCGAGTTTCACAGAAATCAGTTCCATTTCACTGAAAAAATTGTAGAAAACGGGAAAATTTTCCATATTTAAAAGGAGGCCTTAGCTGGATTTTTTTAAGTTAGAACAAACACTGGCGATGGCTCTTGGTACATTTGGCCTGTTCCTTAGCACGAAGGGGAACATTTTAATACAAAGCCAGCTAATTATTGGATATCTTAGATTCTTAATACATAGCCAGCTAATTACATCTTAATACAATGCCATTTGGTTGCTGGATTTTTCTGGAAAAACAATCAGAACAGGATTGGGTTAGTTTCTTTCAATCTTCTTGCCGGTTGCTTAGTCTTTTTCCTATATCTTTGTTGTTTCTTGGTTCTTCTAGGAAGAAACTATATATGAGCAAATTGACATCACATATAGCAGTAGCTGGTAAATGTTAAGGTTAATCCCATATTCCATTTTGTTTTTTTTACTGGTAATGTCATAAGAACGACTTGCTTACTTTATTTTGAAGACAAAAATTTTGGGCCCAGCATAATTAGTCAAACAAACATAGAGGGATTTATTGCTTCATGAACCCTGACTTCTTGAGAACAATTCGTTCGTGATGTCTCCTCAATTTAAAGGGGAATTTCCCTATTCTTTGGACTATGATCATTTAAATACTATATATATAGATATCCAAACATGCCCTAAGCTCAAAGCCAAAAAATAGACTGCAATAGTTTTTTTTTATAAAAATCTTGCACAAAACCAAAATAAAACAACAAAACAAAGTCACAAACACGATGGCGATACAGTACCACTTGATAAATTAATGCAAGAACTAAGAATTCAGTTTTATAAAACAGCCACAGATACATTGATCGACATCGGTGTGAATACCAATGAACTAAACAGATAATTAGCATAAAGGCTTGTACATCTGCACCCACATGTCGCGACCGTTCAGCCTAAAGAAGATTGCAGACTCTTTGCACATGACCTCAGCCCTCTGCTCCGTGCTCCGGAACACAATGATACCATATATGCTTGGGAATCTGCTCCACACATGGCTCCTCCATCACGACACGCTCAATGCAATACCTGAAACATAGATGCCTGCGCACACAAGACATGCATGATAAAAAATACAGATGATGGATAAACACCTAAAAGATTTTTGCACTATATTATATAATGTATCTAGCTCTTGCCTGTTGCACATACTGTTCAAAGTAGTACAAGATTTGTTGTGCGCTTAAAGGAGGGCTGTCAGGAAAGGCTATGAATGCTGTCCAGGAGTCCTCAGGTGGTGTCCTTGTATGGATGATGAACGGTTCCAACAGTTCTAACACCAGCCTAGGGTTCAGTCCCGAGGACACCTCAATTTTGTACTCATGGAACATCGCGTGCAAGTGGTTGTTGGAGATGAGCGGTGCAATCATGTTCGATCCGGACCATGTTGATGCCACACGACACGCGGGCCTTGTGGAATTTGAAGAACTTGAAGTCGACCAGGTGGCCATTGTGACAGAGCGTTGTGATTGTTGGGATGTTTTGAAGGTGCTCCGGCTGCCTGTAGTGTCCGTGGACAACATAGCTATGGATAGCATCTGCCTCGATGACGACCTGCGATCTCCAACACTTCGTGGAGGATCTTCACACCCACGATCATATCCAACCAATTAAAGGAGGATACATATAATGTTCTTAGCGACCTCCATATGTGTGGTCGATCGAGCAAGGTCACGCTCATTTGCCTTGCGGGCAACTTTGAAGGCATCGAGAACTTTCCACACTTAAACAACCCTGCTCGAACTCATGGTGATTAGAGAGAGGCTTATGAAAGAGGGAGAGAGAAGGGAAAGAGAGGGGCAATATATAGGATGAAATGGTTGGCACAATGGACATTATTGCGTTCCACATTCACACAAGCGGCCTACTTTCCCATGTGAAGCATATTGTTCATGTGAGGCATAATGGCTATATACATTGGCATACATAAATGCAACGGCTAGATATAGTGACGGGTGTCAACACGTATGATCATGTCTCTCTGTAACTAGCCATTGGCACACATCACTCTAACTAGTTGTTGTATCTCACATGAAGTGGCTTGTATTTCCATCTAAGTTGTGTGCTCTTGGCCTAGCCTTATAGTCTATCTGTTGAGGCTGTTTTTGCATGACACTGCTTGTCATTTATAAGCTACAATAGGGATGCAATACACCATGATATTGTTTCTTCATTTTTTAAAAAAAAAATCTATAAATGCTATTATATAAACAAATATAAGGGTCCAGTCTTATTTTTAGAAAATGAGGGTCCAGTCAACAACCCATATTCTAAACTTAACACAACTTAATTATTTTTAGAAAATGAAATAAAATACTAGTCTTTACTTCAAAGAATCTACGACTCTAAATTACAAAGTAAGCAGCACATTTGTCTTCTCTTAAACATGAACTAAAAAGTGACTACTAACAGTTTGGATGATAAGATAATGAAAACCAAATCCCAATGCGAAATCTCCATTCATTATTGGCAAAATCTTCATGCATGCATGTTGATCGGATGGTCATGCTTTGCGAACGAAAGAAAGAGGTTTGGATTACTCAAACATGAAGGCAGTGTGGGAAGCATGAACCGGCACTGGCAGCCAACTGACAGTAGGTTCGGATAACATGGAGTCTGGAGATGGATGAACTGGAATTCAAGGTGCATCAGTGCTTTGCAGTGTTGTAAATTACAATCAGCCAAGTTTATTTACTCAATTAAAACGTGTCTTTACTGGACTAATTTCAATGTCCATGCTAATGCTATAGTTTAAGGAAAAATATTAACTTAAATAATAATATATTTATATTAAAATAAATTTGTTTTGTTTTTCAACAACCTTCCTTAGATTTCATATATTTGTTCCTAGTAGTTTTGTTAATTAACAATGGTCTGTGCAAGCTCAAAATCTGAGAAATTTGAAAGAGCTCATCCGTTAAATTTGTAAGGGGTGTCTGTGGAGTCCATCAAAATTATAAAAAGGGATAACTTTGGGTGTATTTTTTTTATGCACGTAGTTTAACTTATCTCTAAAATATTTTATCGTGTGTACGTAGAAAAAAAAACTATGCTTTGTAAGGAGCAGAGATAGAGATACAGCACACGAAAATAGCTTCGATGGCGACTTGCAATACCTATATTTTTCAAATTTGAAAATCCCTTCCGTTTCCTATTATCAGGGGTGAAACATTGTAACATCTCGGAATTTCGACTTAATAAAGGAGCGAATTTTTCTTCAAATTCCGTTTCGATTAAATCATCTGTCTCAATTTTTGTTCCGATCAAAAATCAATTGTTCCGAGTTCCGTCCTGTCCAATTCGTAATCATTTGATCTAAATTGTTTCGGTGCCGAAATAATTTAGTCTGCGTATTTTACGTTGGGGCTAAAATTATTTTTCGGAATCTCCTAATTAGTTTTCGGATCTCTAAATATCTTCTCTAAAATTTATTCTTTTTCCAGCCTTGTTTATATCTCAAATTTAATTAATTTTCCAGGTTAATTTCTAACCCTTACCCCATTCTAATCCCCTCCTATAAAAACCCTTTCACTCTTATCCTCTCCCTCACCTCCCTTTCCCCTCTTCATTTTTCCAAAAATTTTTGGCAACCGCCTCTCCGCATGCGCCGCCGATTTTCCGCCGCGCTCGGTCCAGCTCCGATTTCCAGTACTCGGTCTCTGCGCTGTTGACGTCGCCAGCCAGCAACCCGTCGCGCCGAGTCTCCGAGTTCTCCGCGCCCCCGCGCCGAAGCCGGGTCCGAAGCCGTGCGTTGTCCTCCGGTCCGAAGCCGATCCGCACTCCGCCGACCCAGCGCTGCACCGATTCTCGAGCCGCGCCCAGCCAGCGCCTGCCTCGATCTACCGGTCCAAGCGCCGTCACCGCGTCACCTGTGCCTCGACCCCGAGCTGCTTCTCCGACGCCGTCTTCTGCCCCGCACTGCAGCCGTCGATTCCCACGCCGAAGTTACCCGACCCGGTACACCAGTGCAGCGCCGTGCCGATCAATCTCCGTTTTCCACGCTGGTTTGATCCACTCCAGTACGGGTCTCCGATCTGATTTCCGGCACGATTTCGTCTTCTATTTCCAGTGCTGGCGAAAAAAATTTCCCCCCTCTTAAATACCTTTTTCTTTTCGATTAATTGTTAAATTAATTGCTAGTTTATCTGCGATTAATTATTCTACAATTAATCTAATTCCTTGTGGTCTCGATTGTCTACAATTTTCGAGGAACTCCGTTTAATCTTCGATTATTTCCAAAATTGTTCCGTTAATTTGTCTCGTCGCATTTGTCGTGTAGGTTTATTTCAGGAATGTTTTGCGCACGTTTAGTCTAGTAGTTTCAATTTAGATTTAATTTTTGGTTTTAATTGTCACGTAATTAGTGCTTAATCCCCTGTTCGTTTTGTGTTTAGCCGATGTTTCCGAGTAGGAGTTCCGCGAGCCAGCTCAGTTTGACGATCCGGATCTCGACTTCGATCCCGAGTTGGCAGGCAAGCCGCGTTCCTTGATCACTTTGTACCCAGTATTTTAAACTGCATGTTTTGTTTGCAACCTTAATTTGCATGCCAACTATTTTAAAATATGCTAGCAACATTCCTAAGCCGTGCCTATTTACTGTTTCACAAATATGAACCCTAGGATTGCTTTAGAATATTTATCTTATTTGTATGCTTAGCCATGCTTAGTCGCATTTATTTCTATCTCACACCTATCACTATAAAAATGAAATTTATGTTAAATGCATTTGAACTGTGACTCAAATGTGTGAGTTTTGCAAATAACTATACATAACTATTTAACGGTGGCAGATTAGAGTATGAGGAGCTGAGGGACTTTTGGAAAGTCTCTGTGGGCGTACCTGTTGCGGGTACAACGGGAAGATCCGGGCTGGGATCTTTCTGTGAGACTTGTTGTTGGCGTTGAGGTTGGAGATAGTGCCTGCCCTGGCATTTAAGGATCGAGTCTTTCGAGCCTTGTACGCTCAGTTGACAACCATGCACACTACGTTACTCTGTATGGGCAGTTGGCTTGATCTTGAAGCTTGTCGAGACTGGTTGTTTACCCGTGGGTTGGCGGTGTTGCGTTAGTGTGGTGTAGAACTCTGACTCCCTACATGAGATCAAGATACCACTTGATCAGTGGTAGGCTCTTCATAGCTCTAGGACCCGATTGCGTAGGCTTTTAGGATCCTTATCTTGGAGGACGGATGACGCCAGTTAAAGCTTGTGGACGGGTCTTGTGTGTTCGTCGGGACTACGACGGTAGTTCTCGATGACGCTTCTCGTGGGTCCAGGTGCATAACCTCTGCAGAGTTTTAGTTGATGCGCATTGCCACGTCCTTTTGGAAGGATACCCCCTGAGTTGTGCTCTTCGTTGAGTAGTTTTGTTTTTCTTCCTCCTCTTCTTTTTCAAAATGTTTTTGACTCCGGCCTTTAAGCTGTGGCCGAGTGTGGAGTTTATATCGGCATTAAAATGAACCCCTGTTCGAGATAATAGAGATCTCTACGGGGCAAGATAATAAAATTTAACAGTTTTAAAATAAAACTCTCTTGCATCTTTTAAGTAAAATAAAATTTTTTAAACTTGCATTTAACACTTGAGCCATTCCTTTACCTTTAAAACCATTTGCATGCATACATTGTTGTTAGGTAGTACGCGGTTTGCTGAGTATTCATACTCACGGCTTTCTAATTTATTGTTTTCAGAGGATACTCTCAGCTTCGACTTCGACTACGTCTCTGACGGTCCGTGACGTTCGCTCTTGCGCTCAAGCTAGCCTGTGTGGAGGAGGTTCGCTACCGCTACCATGTTGATGCTTCCGCTGTTGCTCTTCATGGTTTCTCAATAGTGATATATCTGCTCTGAGATGTTTCTGGCATGCGTGCCGATAGATCTCTTTGAAAGATTTTATTCTAATAAATTCACTTTGATTTGCTATTTTCTATTTTTGTTTCTTGTTTAATGTTTATGTTATAGTTTCTTGATTGATCGCTTGTGATATCGTGCTTGCCAAACTTCTGGGATTGGTAAAGTCACAGAAGATCGGGTCTTATCGAAAGGTAAAAAAAATCCCGATCACTACAAACGTACTCCCTAGTATGAACGCGAATCATCAGGAATATAGAGTATGTTATAACTTTTTCCCCTGTAATGTGGTACTAACTATGTAGTCTATATATTTTGAGGAAAAAAAAGCGTCATAATAGTACCTAGGGGAGCCATCCACAAATTAAACCAGTCCTTATTAAATTTTAGTTAAAAATAAACAGAATTTAGCCTTATCCTAATCCGATCCGATCATCTCTATTTTTAATTTATTTTCTTCGGTCATTTTTACCTCTAATAGTGCGTGCTTTGATTGATCAATAATCCAGAATATTTGGGCGATGAAAAAAGGTTTCATCCCACAAGCCAGAGTGCCAGAATCGGAAGGAAATTTCATAGGACGTAGGTCCTATATTTAACTTCGTAGGACCCTGCTCGGATCATACCATGTCTTGTCAATCACAACATTTGTTGACTGTTAGATCTATTTATAAGGTCCATCACCCTCCTACTTTGATCCAACACCAAGGAGAGATCTAAATGCAACTGAAAACGTCCAATTCAAAATTAAGAAAATCTAAAACTGCACAAAAGGAATTTTGTAGTAACTAGGGTATTGCCAAATCAGAAACGTACCAGCACGCACAAAGCTACTCAGTACTCACAAGAGGTTAACCCCACGTCACCAAACTCAAAAGTTACTGTTGAGACATTCATGTGATCGAGGCACAGGCTAGGTAGGTACTGTACAATTGACGTGCACATGCACGCTCCCTCGTGTTTATTTGGCCCTGAAACGCCATGCACACTATCTGGTGTGCAGTCCGGGCTTTCTCGCTCGTAATCACCACGAAGCGACAGCCATGCACGCTTTCTGGTGTACAGCCAGCCTTATCTCCTGTAGTCACAACGTAGGAAGAAACAGAACCCTTTGGACTCATCCTTTCTTTTCTCTCAGTTATCCTTGTTTCTTGTCTTGCCCGCGGTTTTCACCCAGTTTCCATGCTCTTCTGCGTGTTCAGTAATCCTCATGAACGTGACCCCGACGATCGCCGTGAAGGCCTTTCCCGGTTAGGTGCGCGCACCGCGGCAAGGTTTCCCTGCCTGGCGTCTTCTCGCAGTTGCTCCAGACGCGACGCAATGGGGGGCGTGACACACAAGGGTACTAGCCGAAAGCTAAGCGAGTGCGAGGTCCATGAGGACCGGCTGTACCACGATCTCATTCGTGGAACAGGCGGTGAGAGTGGCGTGGCTGCACAACGTGTGAGCTCTCGTGTATCCGCCAATTCCATGTATGCTCTCCCACGCATCCGCTTTGTCTCGTAGCCACCATGCAAGCTCTCTCGCGCGCTCGCTTTTTCTTATAGCCACCATGCATGCTCTCCCACGCACTCGATTTGTCTCGTAGCCACCATGCAACAGAAACTTTTCACTTATACTTGCTTTTCCCTCGGTGGGTGAAGTAGACGTGAGGGTCTTGCTTTATTCACCCGTGTCGCATGCTCTTTCATGCGGGGTTTTGTGATCCTTCCGATGAGCATGTCCCGTGCACGTCGGCATTGTTGACATCTTTTTTTCTGGGGTAGGGAGCTCGATCATCGTTGTTCCATCGCCATGGCCGAGCTCACGAGCAAGGAGGATCTGATCCTCAGCTTCCACAAGCAGGAAGGCGACTTCTTCCACCGGTTGGTGCACGACCTCGCCCAGGACCCGACCATCATGCGGTGGGTGATCGCGTTTTGGCTCTGGCTCCAGTCGGCTGGCCACCACAACTTCGTGCGCCGTGCCAACGCAATGCCGGGACCCATAGTGCTGAGGTTAGTCGAGGAGGCGGTCGTGTGCCTCCGCTGCCTCGCCGGGGGGGAGACAGGACAGCGGCGACAGCAGCGTCACGAGCCTGCCCTGCACCAAAGCTTTTCTTGCCGAACCCATCGACAACGTGGGCTACTTCCCTGATGAGCGACGCTGCAACTCATGTGCCTGTCGGCAACGCGGGTGGCGCGCATGCCTCTGCTCCGGCAAAAATCAGCTCGCCTTATTACAGCACAGCCACGCTGATGATGAGCTCACCTGGAAGCAGCACCCCTCTACTGATGCACTCGTCTGACTGCAACGCCCCACTGCTGATGCGCTCACCTGGATGCAGTGCCCCGCTGACACTGAACTCGCTGGAAGAACACGCCGAGCTGTTGATGATGGCCTCGCCGGGCCTCACCGCCCCACAGATGGTGAGCTCACCTGACCGCACCGCCCCATTGCTGATGCGCTTGCCTGGATGCGGTGTCCCGATGATACTGAACTGCCCGGAAGAACACGCTGAGCTGTTGATGATGGCCTCGCCGGGCCTCAACGCCCCACAGATGGTGAGGTCGCCTGCCCATGGCGTGCTGCTGATGATGGGCATGCCTTGGGGCGTCGCCCCACCGATGCCATCGACGACTCTGAACCCGATGGTGTCGCCATGGATTCCAATGCTGGGGCAGAGCGCCCTGCCGGAGGACTAGAGGTCGCTGTTCATCACTTTCTCCAAAGGTTATCCTGTCCCTCGCGACGATATCCTGGAGTTCTTCAACTCGTAAGCCTTCTCTTCTACCCCTCCTCCATATATAAGTGGTGGATGTGCATGTTGTTGGGCAACATACACTCATTCACTAACCCGCAGCATTCATGACTGGTGAGTGCAAATCAACTATTTATTGGGTCATCCAAAATTGAATCAAACAAACCTGACATAGGAAAGTAGCCCGAGCTTACGTTAATAAATTTGTCGCCTTATAAATACAGTAGCATAAATAATGCAGAGAAAAAATGCATACAAAAGACCTAACGTAGTTAGACATTGCTGAGACAGGAGATACATGTACCACGCTGCTTTTTTTATGAATAGCATAAATAACTCATGAGCACAATGTCGTGTACCGAAATCAGATCTAACAATCCAAAGTAGGATATTCCTATTTTGGCATATAGGTTCCAACAACTATAAATTATTACATTGTCAAATTGATATACTCTTGGTGTTAAATTTGTTAACAGTGATTGCTTCATTTTGATACCAGAGGTAGTATCGGATGGTAATGTTGCTGGTGAGCTTGCAGGGTGTTGGGGCCATGTGTGGAGTCGGTGATGATGGAGAAAGTGCAGCCAGGCGAGGTGTCGGTGTACGGCCAAGTGGTGATGCGCATTGCGGCCATGATCCCGGTGGTGCTGGGTGGTCAGCACACGGCCGGGTTTATGATCAAAGGCAGACACCTCTGGGCCAGGGTCTACATCCCAAGCTCCAGGCTCATCCGCTCCGGCTGATGCATTTACCTACTATGCTACAGACAACAGATACAGCCAGAGCTCATAGCTGAACCTGTCGTGTCCAAGTGAATGAACGAGCGGAACCTTGCTTTGTCTCCTGTAATAATCCAACTTATGGATTGTGACATCATGAATCTACGCCAGTACTTTATAATTCTGCCTTTGCAGTTCCGTATAGTTCTAGTTCTTATATTTAAAATTTAAAGGTTTACTGTAGTTATGATATCACCTATTGTAAAGTTTGTTGTGCAATTGAACCAGTAACTAATATAATAAAGTGTTTTGCCTATCTGTGAGCCTGTGACAACGACTTTCTTATCAAAAAAACTGGACCTGCACCCGTTAATTAAAACATAGCTATGAAAATTAAAACTGTGGTTAATGTGTTTTATAATGTGACTACAAATTGAAAAAAAAATCGTACAGAAGAAAAATAAGATGAGACATGTCCAGGAGCAAGAGTAATAGCAAGGTCATCAAAAAGGCTCCGGTGGTAACAACAAACTGAAAATTCTAGAATGGAAGAATGGACTGAAGCAGCTGTGCACGAAGAAATGCTTGCATCGAATGAAATCTGAAAAACCTGGAACTCAACGGCTGCGCAGCCAATGTTGTGCTGAAACATTGCCGTGCCCAGGCTCTCTGGCCCTGCTGTGAACTGGTCATATCATTATCACCCTGATGGGTAGGAAACCTCTGAAACACGTGGAGAACAAACCCGATCATCACTGCACCACGGTTCTTTTTTATCGATCTATATTAGCTACTGATTATCAGTCGATAAAAATGAGTGACCAATTAAAAATCAGTAATACTCTATATAACGACAGATAATCAGACGATAATTATTAAAATTTATAACGTCCAATAATCGATCGATAAAAGTGACCGCCTGCAACAAACCATGGGTCAGAAAAAATATGACCCACCAGTGCATGACGAAACATTTCAAACGGACAGCAAACCCTAATGCCCCTGGCCCTTTCTCCAAAATCACTGCCGCCTCTTTTCCCAAATGTCTGCCGCCTCTCTCCCCAAATCACGGCCGCCGCTCGCCACGGTGAGCAGCTGCCTCGCCCCAGCCACCCCACGCGCTCGCGCGGCCGCTGACTGCGCCCCTTCTCCCAAAATCGCAGCGCCCCAGCTCGCACCGGCGAGCAGCTGCCTCGCCCTGGCCACCCCACGCCTCACAGCCACCCCCGTCCGGCCCCCGCACCAGCGAGCAGCTGCCCCGCCCCAGCCCAGCGAGAAGCTGTCCTGCACCAGCCGCCACCCACCCCGGCATGCAGCTGGCCCGCGCCGGCGGTCCCACGCCTTGTGCGCGCGGCCGCAGATTCGGCTCCCTCACCACCCTAGGTGCCGACCTTTACCAACACGAATCTGCATCTCGGCGAGCAGGTTCTCTACTTCCTCCTAGATCTTCTCCCTCCGCATCCCTGCAATGCTTGTTTAAAATGTTGGCTTCCAGTGAAACATACGGATGTGCTTTCACAGCAATTAGCAATTTTATGCAAAGCAACCATTTTATTTTGTTTGAGGTCTCTAGAAGCTGCTCCAACACCAGCTCACTGTAAGAATACAGTTCATATTACTTTCATAGCTCTTTCAGTTAATAAATATATTAGCTTGTTTATGTTACTTTCATATGTCTTGGCTCTTGGGCTCTCTGTCTTAGTTTGGCCTAATGCTATTTTAACAATTTTCGCTTCACACTTCCTGGAATTATGTGTTTACTGAAGTTGCTGGAAGAGCTCCTCTATTTTGCTCTATTTCTGCAGCCCATTATTAGCTCCAGTTTATCCCGAACCCTTTGAACATTGCACATGAGGGTGATGGAAGAGCTCCTCTACTCCTATGACGTGATATTGCCTAAACTACCCATGTAAGCACATCAACTCTTATACACAGATCTGCCTGTGACTATTACTTCCGTATCAATGTCTGACTTCATCTGCTAACAGGAATTCAAGACTCGAAATTTTAGGTGATTGATGGATGCATGCTATGGGAACTGAAGTTGATTTTGATGGATGCATTCAACATGGAATAGGGGTTTATATCTGTAAAGAAAGTCTTGCTTTGTAGTAGAACCTAGCTAGGTGCTTTCAACTATCATTAGTATTTCGCTTAGCATCATATTGCCTTTTGACATCTTGTATGTACTCTTTTTGTTGGCTTGTGACAAGAGTTTGTAATCACTAACATATGAATGTGATTTTAATTAAATTAATTGTTATAAATTGTTCAGTGTCATTATGCATGTTTCCTGTGCATGTTGAATATGATGTGTACAGAGGTGTGATTGTCCATGGATAATTATTTATGGATCAGTATTATAATGGGTATGTTTTTTGATTATGTCAATCGATGGCGTCGAACTGTGAGTCGGTAATTTCATTAGTAGCAATGCACGATAGGTTGGTAATTGTTTAGTTTTACTGATCGATGATATGTCGGTAAAAAGATGTCGGTCGGTAAAACTTTTACCGACGTCACTTATACCGACTAACATTATGGGTCGGTAAAGGTCTTTACCGACCAATGATAAGTCGTTAAAAGGCCTTTTAGCGATTGACGATAAGTTGCTAATAGTGAACCGTCGTGTAGTGGACCTCCAAGAAATCCAAGGCCATCAACCAAAGTAACAATGCTTGGCAAAATGACTAGATCTGTGGGAATAAGTTGCCCACATTTGTTGTTGAGGGAAAGAGAAGACCGCATGCACACCATTGCAAGCAGCCAAGTTCGCTTTCTAGACTGGTGTTGTGCATGACATATGCCTCGTCCACAACCCGCGACAACGAAGTGTTGTTCCTCACCATCACTGACAAGCCGAATATAATATGAGATGTCTAAATTTTAGCTGGAAATAGTTATTTTGTAAGAATTATTTTTCAACATATTTTTCATGACGTGCAAGATATTTTCAAAGAGTTTAGCTAAATTCTACTAAAGAAAGAAAAAAGCGCTTAAAACATGAAGATGAAGCCAAATCCATAATTTGAAGGTTTCAAAACGTAGCCTTCGCCGAGACGATCAAAACGGATATATGGATCACTTAAATCGGAGCTCGGACGAAAAAATCACAGACTTAATAAAAATTACTGTGATAGAGCCAAAGACTCCGACAGACCCTTTGTTGAAACCGTATTTTTTAACCCCCAGAGTGTCTGGCAATGTATCCCAGAGCCTGGGACTTCAGGTACCTCTTTCTGAAACCGCATTTTATACCCCCAGAGTGTTCGACAATGTGTTGAAATGTTCGGTACTGGAGTGTCTAGCCCAAAGCCGGAGTACCCAGGAGCTAAGTTTGTTTTTGATAGTTTTTACAACAAATCAGAGTTAATTTGTTTCCTAATAAAAAGATTTATGGCTACACGGAGTAAGACCACTCCGCCTCTGTATAAAGAGGCTTAAGACTGATTGAGCAAGTAACTCAATCATCTCTACCAAGTGCCCTTTAATTTTTACCTCTCTAAACCCTAATCTTTTTCTGACTCTCTATATTGTTCATCCACCGATCTCTATGGTCATATATAAAGTCGTAGAGCCTGCCGGCCGACCTAGGGCAAGTCCGGCGATGCTCACGCCCAGACAAGGTCACTTCCGAGCGAGAGATTCAACGGCCTTTGCTAGTTTGCTCGTAAACTAATCGTTTTTTGCCACAAAAGCGTCTTGTCTACTACTTCGCATGTTTGCTCGTAAACTTAACTGACTTTCAGAGTGAAATAGTGATATCTACCTCTTTTCGAACGGATCGGAGGCGACCTCGTCGATCTGATCTGTTGCGACTCGCACGAGCTAGTGCTATCGGTGTGTGGCCGAAAAAAGTGTCTAACACTTGGCAAACGAAAGAGGCTTGGATTACTCGAACTTGAAGGCAGCGTGGGAAGGAACGTACAGGCAGGCAACTGACAGCAGATTCCGCTAGCCTGGAGATGGATGAACTGTAACCCAAGAAATGCTAGTGTGTTACAGTATTGGAAATTACTACCAGCCAAGTTTGTTTACTTGTTCAATTAAAACGTGTCTTTAATTTACTGGATACAACGCACGAAAACAGCTTGGGTGGTGACTTGCAATACCTATAGTTTTCAAATTTGAAAATGTCTCCTGTTTCCTCATCAGGGATGGAATTTCCTCCCTAGTATGAACGGATTCGTATCGTCTGCCTTAGCTCTCTCCTACGGTAAAGTTTGCCATAACGCATCTCCATCACTCATCAAAAAATGAACGGTTGCCAGAAGAGGCCATAGAGACTTAGTGTTAATGACGTTTGCATGCCGTTAGTTTACTAGATTAAGGAAGCTGCTCGCTATTTGCACGCCGTTAGTTTACTGGACTAAAAAAAACGAATAGCTAACGAAGTTTGCATGCCCTCCTACTAGTTCAATGTTTGGATTTTTTTACTATTAGTTACCCGTTTGAATGAAGAAAATCTTTTCATTTCTGTGTTTTTTCCTATAAAATTAAACCGACTCTTGTAAAATTCTTGCGTTCCAAATAGGGCCTCAATGTTTGGATTTTTCTCATGGCACCAATCTAAATATTCAATACTTTTTTTAGACATAAATGTTCAGTAGTGCTAAGAAGTGTTGTTTTTAGCCATCCAGCTTCAAATATAATAGTGTCGCAAGTTGCAGACTCTACAATTATTATTTTTTCGCTCGACTTGATTTCTGTCCAACCAACAAATAATTTAATCTAGTAAACTAACAGCATATAAACGTCATTAGTACTAAGCCCCTACATTCTATCTTGACGATCGTTCGTTTGTTGATGAGTGGAGGAGACAGGTTATGGCAAAATTTGCCATAGAGGCGGAACGGCAGACGATACAAATCCAGTATGAACGTGAATCATCAGGAATATAGTATGCAGTAACTTTTTTTTTCCTATAATGCAGTCCTAAGTATATCTCTTGCTTTTGAGGGAAAAAAAGCGTCGTACTTGCTTTTGTTGATCAAACATTAATTTGGGAGATCCCTTCGTCACTAATTAAGGTCCAGAACATTTGGGCAATGGAAATGTTTTTATCCCACAAGCCAGTGGGCCGGAACCGGAAGAAAATTTCATAGTAACTGGGTCCTATATAACTCCGTTGGACGCTGCTCAGATCACGATCACCGTTGGATCTATTAAGGTCCCTCACCTCCTACTTTGATCCAACAGCACGGAGAGCTCTACATGCAACTGAAAAACGTCCAAATGAAAACGTACTAGAAAAAAATCTAAAACTGCATAAAAAGAATTTTGTAGTAACTAAGATATTACCAAATCAGAAACATACCAACACGCACAAAGTTAATGACAAGAGGTTAACCCCACGTCGTCAAACTCGAAGGTTATTGCTGAGACAGTCATGTGATCGAGGCACAGGGCTGGGTAGGTACATTGTAACATTGACGTGCACACAGCAATGTGCACGCTCCCTTGTGTTTCCCCGGGCCTGAAACGCCATGCACGCACTCTGGTGTGCAGCCTGGGTTCAGGTCTTTTGCTCTTTTGCGGGTTCAGATATCCCCATGAACGTGACCCCGACGATGGCCATCATGGAGCGCCAAAAAGGTACGCATTTCCCGGCGAGGCACGCGCGCTGCGGCAACGTCTTCCCTGCCTGGCGTCTTCTCGCAGTTGCACCAGACGCAACGCAATGGGGTATGTGACACGAGGGTACTAGCCGAAAGCCAAGCGACCGCGGGGTCCATGAGGACCGGCTGTTCCACAGCGTCATTTCGTCGAACAGGCGGCGAGATGGCGTGGCCGTGGAGCATCTGAGATCCCGTGTGTCCGCCAACTCCATGCATGCTCTCCCGCGCGCCAGTTTTGTCTCGTAGCCACCACGCATGCACGCTCTCCCGCTCGTCCGCTTTGTCTTGTAGCCACTATGGATGCTCTCCCACGCACCCGATTTGGCTCACATAGCCACCATGCAACTAGAACTTTTGACTTATGCTTGCTTTTCCCTCGGTGGTTGAAGTGAACATGAGGGACTTGCGCTATTCACACAAATAACATGCTCTTTCGCCTGAGGCTTTGTGATCCTTCCGATGAGCATGTCGCGTGCACGTCGGCATTGTTGACATCCTTTTTTTTTTCTAAGGTAGGGAGCTCGATCATCGTCGTTCCACCACCATGGCTGGGCTCGTGAGCAAGGAGGATCTAATCCGAAGCTTCCACAAGCGAGAAGGCGACTTCTTCCACAGGTTGGTGCACGACCTTGCCCAGGACCCGACCATCATGAGGTGGGTGATCGCCTTCTGGCTCTGGCTCGAGTCGGCTGGCCACCACAACTTCGTGCGTCGAGCCTACGCGATGCCAGGACCCGTTGTGCTGAGGTTAGTCGAGGAGGCGGTCGCGTGTCTCCGCTGCCTTGCGGGGGGGAGACAGGATGGCGGCGACAGCAGCATCACAAGCCTGCCCTGCACCAAAGCCTTCCTGGCTGAGCCCATCGATGACGTGGGCTACTTCGCCGATCGCCGTGAAAATGTCTTGAAAGGTGTCACCTACATGTACAAGACTATCTCCCTCATCGTTTGCGTTGGCGACGCCGCGACTCATGTGCCTGCCGGCAACACGAGTGGAGCACGCGCCGCTGCTCCAGCACAAATCAGCTCTCCTTATGACAGCGCGGCCACACTGATGATGAGCTCACCGGGCCGCAGCACCCCTCTGATGATAAGCTCACCTGACCGCTCTGTCCCACTGCCCATGCATTCGCCTGGATGCAACGTCCCGATGATATTGAACTCACCGGAAGAACATGCTGAGCTGTTGATGATGGCCTCGCCGGGCCTCACCGCCCCACAAATGGTGCGGCCGCCTGCCCATGGTGCACCGCTGATGATGAGCATGCCTTGGTGTGCCGCCACACCGATGCCATTGCCTACTCTGAACCCAATGGCTTCGCCATGGGTTCCGATGTTGGAGCAGAGTACTCTGCCGGAGGACTACAGGTCGCTGTTCATCACTTTCTCCAAAGGCTACCCGGTCCATAGGGATGATATCCTGGAGTTCTTCAACTCGTAAGTCCTCTTCTCCCCTCGTCCATCTTATACGTGGTGGATGTGCATGTTCTTGGGCAACAATCCTCACTCACAGACTCGCCGCGTTCGCGGCTGGTGAGTACACATCAACTATTTATAGGACGATCTAAAATTGAATTCAACAACCCGACATTGGAAAGTAGCCCGAGCTTACATTAGTAAATTTGTGACCTTATAAATAGCATAAACAATGAAGAGAAAGGACGCATACAAAACACTTAAATTAGTCAGATGTTGCGGAGGCAGGAGAAACATGTATCATGCTACTTTTTTTACGAATAGCATAATTAACTCGTGAGCACAATGTCGTGTACCGCAGTGGATCGAAATCAGATATAACAATCGGATATTCCTATTTAGGCATGTATGCTCCAAAAATTTTAAATTATTGCATTGTACAATTGATATATTCCTGATATTAAATTTGTTAACAGTGATTGCTTCAACTTGATACCAATGGTAGTATCCAGTACGTAGGATGGTAATGTTGCTCGTGAGCTTGCAGGGTGTTCGGGCCATGCGTGGAGTCGGTGATGGTGGAGAAGGTGCAGCCAGGCGAGGTACCAGTGTACGGACGAGTGGTGATGCGAAGCGCGGCCATGATTCCGGTGGTTCTGGGTGGTCAGCAGACTGCCAGGTTTATGATCAAAGGCAAACACCTCTGGGCTAGGGTCTATGTCCCAAGCTCCAAGCTCATCCGCTCCGCCTGATGCATTTACCTACTATGCTACAAATGACATGTTACAGTCAGAGCTTAGCTGGACCGGTCATCATGTACAAGTGAATAAACAAGCAGAACCGTGCTTTGTCTTATCTAATAATCCTACTTATAGATTGTAACATCATGAATCCATGCCCATATTTTATAATTTTTTCTTTGCAGTTCTATATAAGTCCTAGTTGCTATGTTCAGTAGTTAAAGTTTTATTGTACTTGTGATATACCTTATTGTAAATCTTGTTGTGCGACTGATTCAAAGACTAATAAAATAAAGTATTTTATACTTAAAATATCTAGATCACATCATGTAAAGTACATTTAAAGTGATAGCAGATGAAATTATTCTTAATATCAATACAAGTTAGATATTGCCTGACAAGACTAGCGAAGCTAGGAAGAATTTGATGGTGGTGCACAGGACAGAACCTAATTTGTCAAGAAATTCTAGCTGGTCAAAATGAGCAACTTAAGAGTAGAGTAGTTTTTTTCCTACTCTGGTGCCAGCTGCACAGGGAGGTTCAACGTGGCCACTGTCAGACATGTTTCTATATTTATTACACTGGCACAACACTTTCCCTCTAGCTTTGCCTGTGCAAGTTTGGAATGCACAGTGAGCCAGATTTACGTTAGAAACAAAAAACATCATGGCATAAGAATATTACCTACATGCAACAAAACCACCTCGCAACGGATTCGTATTCTCTGCCTTTCTTCTTGTAAGACAAACTTTGTTATACTTGATCCTAATCACTCATTATAAAATCAACGTTGAATAATGACTGTATAATTCATAATCTTATTTTTTAAATAAATTAGTATAATTTAGATAGAAAATGATTCTAAATCATAAAGCGTTGATTACATAATGAATGGATAAAATTGAGTATTGTAAAATTTGCTATAAAAAAGCAAAAGCAGAGGATATGAATCCCTGGCAACACCAGCCTTGCTTAACGTGCCAACACATATGTCAATGCCATTTTCACATTCAAACAGCTCAGTTGCAGCACCACCATTCTCACCACAAACAAATGTTCCATGTGCCTTAAAAATCGAAGTCGCAAACATAATTTTATTACCATCAATATCTGTACAAATGTACTTAGAAGAGAAAAAAAATACTAACATCACAGATGACCAACAAAAATCCATACTTCATGCATAATTTGATAAGTTGAGGAAATGGAGCGGAATCACCATCCATGGTGAACAGGCTGCACTTTACAAGTAAAAAGAGGCTTTCAGTATGGAGTATGATAATATACATATATATAAGAAAAAACTGTTAGTAGTATGAGTCAAAATTAAAGGTTGTGCAATGCTGACTCGCCAATCTGTGAGTCGATCTGTGACAACGACTTTCTTATCCAACGACCAACTGGACCTGCACCCGTTAATTAAAACATAGCTATATAAATTAAAAATGTCGTTAATGTGTTTTATACTGTGACTACAAATTGAAAAAAGAAACTTACAGAAAAAATCAAAATGGTACATGTGCTTGTAGACTCAGAAAAAACCTTTGCTGCACCAGATATCAACATTACTTAATCAATGCTTATAATAACTACTCATTATATCACATAAACTAATTTAAAACTTGATGCCATGTAGCACCGGTGTCACAAAATTTCTTCCGTTGTCGAACAAATACTACTGCTTCTTATTCACTGCTTAAAAAAAAGTTTATGCCGACACAGAATACAAACGGTTTTTAATTTTTTTTTGACTGTACTAATAAAAAAATGGATCCACGGTCTGCAAAAATAAATTAATGCAAGATTGATTTTTTAAAAAACTGATTGCACTAATATTATTTTTATTAACGCAACCGACTTTTTAAAAAAATCGGCTGAACTACTAATATTAAGTGCAGGCGGTTGTTAGTTTGAGCCGCCAGCAGTCGAGTAAAATTTTTTGAAAGAGTTGCCCGCGGTGGACAGCCTGTCCCTGTGCCCGACCGATTAAAACCACCCACTCCGTCGGTGGACAGCCTGTCCCACTCTCTCTTTTATGAATTTCGGCAGTCGTACCGATGAGCAGTCGGGTTCCGCGACGTTCGATGCCTCGGCTCCGATCGGACGGCTCGGCGGCGTCAGTTTGAACCCGATTGGAAGGAACGGTGCTCACGTACTATTTTTTAATGAATTTTTTTTCTCATCTCAGAATAAAAAAATTGATTTTCTGCTGTTTAAAAAATTCATAAAACTTTTTAGTGAAACTAAAAAAATATGTAACCATACAAATTATAAAATTTACATTTAGAAGTGAGAAGATTGTATTAAGAAGAGAAAAATGTACTCTCTCAATTAAAAAATATCGTTTTGAACAATAATGTTTAGTTATACATTAAAAATATAAATTATAAATAATTTTTAACTTGTTAAGTTTAGAAATATAAAAATTATATGATGAGATTTGTCCTTGAAAAGTACTTTCATAAAAATATAAATATGTTATTTTTAATAAATATTTTTATAAAAAAATAGAAAACAATATTATATTTTAAATATCGTATCATTGTGCAAAATGACTTTCTTTCTGAACCAAAGAGAGTATATTAGGAAGAGAGGAAAAAAAGAAAATTGATTAGGAAATGAGAAAGGCATATTTTTCTTTTTCTAATACATATTTCTCGCTTACTAAGTTAATTTTCTCTATTCCTAACACGTTTTTCTCACTTACCAATCATTTTTATCTTTTTCAAATTCTTCTCTCTTACCAATTACACATCTCTCTTTCCAGCACAATGTAAATTTTATAATTTGTATAGTTACATATTTTTTTAGTTTCACTAAAAAATTTTATGAATTTTTTAAGCAGCAGAAAATCAATTTTTTATTCTGAGATGAGAAAAAAAATTCATTAGAAAATGGTACGTGAGTACCCTTCCTTCTAGTCGGGTCAAACTGACGCTGCCCGAGCCGTCCGATCCGAGCCGAGGCATCGAACGTCGCGGAACCCGACTGCTCATCCGTACGACTGACGAGCATCCTGATCCCGCCGCGACCATGCCTCCTGCACCCTCGGCATTATCGAGAGAGATGAAACGGCTGATGGGCGCGTCGGCGTGCCAGCGGCGGGAGCGGGACTTCCTGGCGGAGCTGGGCACGGTGGGGCACGCGCGGCACCCCAACTTGTGCGCTCTCCTCGGCTGCTGCGTCGACTGCGACCTCTACCTCGTCTTCGAGTTCTCGTGCCGCGGCTCCGTCTACGCCAACCTGCAGGTACACCGGACGTCTCGCCGCGCGGCAGTCGAAATGCATGTCCTCGCATTCATGTGACGTTTCTTGCTTGATTGGGCAGACGAGGCGTCGCCGCCGATGGGGTGGGCAGACGAGGCGTCGCCGCGCCCCGGCTTCCGCAGGCCTCTGTGCCCCCGGCGGCGGGGGACCTCGACGGCAGCGGTGAGGGGGACGGCGTCGGCAGGTGGCGGTGCAAGGGGGCTCCGCGCGCGGCCGAGCTGTGGGCGAGGCTGAGCGCCAGGATTCGACGGGCGGCGCTGCGAGGTCTTCGATGGGCGGCGCGTCGGCGGCTCAAAGCTTTGTCCGGCGGCGCGTCCCGCTCGCCGCTGCAGCCCCGTCCCGGGGTCACCCCTTCGCGGCGGCGCGTCCTGGGGCCCTCATATCCCTGCACGAGATAGGGGTTATATAAAGTTTTTGGAAGAACCTTCATGACTGCTCATTTTTTATCTACTTCCCCTTCGTCATCGGTCATATGATTCCTCTCTGTCGCTGGTCGTCTGTCTCATTCATATGCTATTTACGCAATCACTTGTGCCCAATATCGACGGTCTCATTCGTTTACTATTTACGCAATAATTTGTGCCGAGAAACTCACTGTAAAAATGCTTTTCATTTCTATATTTCTATTTTTCATGTGCATCAAGTTACTAAACACCGAAGAGATCACGTTTGCTTCGACATATCTAAATCACAGTGCTCGTATGCATCACCGTAGTATTCATGTTCCTACTGTAATTAATTTTTTTCTAATTATTGTAATTAATTTAATCATTACTAAAGTGTGATTATTTCCAACAGAAACTTAGCCCTGCTAGGATTAGTATCTCCCACGCCCTCACAACACTGCCCAGCCTAGATATATCCTTCCGCTGCTGCTGCCCTCATGCCTGACCCTTCCGCTGCTGCTGCGCTCATGCCTAAAGCCCGCCACTCCAACTCTCAAGCCTACCACTGTGTTGCCCCTCTCTCCTTGTTGATGTCGTTCTTCACCGTCCCTAAAGCCTGCCTCCACCTCTGCCCTCACTGCACCGCGCACTTGCTCCCTCGACTCTAAGTTTGATTTGAGAAAGGGTTTCATTGTTGATTGCTCCTTCAGGATGAGCTTCTCCTCTGTTGATTAGTCTGCCACCATTGTCTTGCTCCTCTTACATCTTGATTTGCATTCCCTTTTCTTTTTCTAAACTTTTGCCTCATTGTCTTGCTGCAATTGCATCTTGGACTGCAGAATTTGGTATTCCTTCTTTTTCATACCCTTCTTTTTGCTTTATTATGTATATACTATATAATACACTCGACGACATATGGATTATCAGGACTGACCAGGGTTGACAAGTCATCCTAGTCGTTGCTTGGTCGGTCCCACTGCACGATTAGGCCACTGGATAAATTGAAAACATTGAGCATGGTTCAGAGGATCTGAGAAAAGCGCAATTCTCTCATCTGCTGCAGGTTTTCTCCCAGACGCCAAAAGAGACGTGATGCTCCCTAGGGCAGTCATCACTGCCATGTTGGCAGAAAAAAATTGTTTGGCAAAGAAGGCAATCATGTGGAATTGTCATACAGTAAGGATGGGAGCTAGAGAAATGACGTATTCAAACTTTGAACACGAAATCAGACCTCTTTTGTGATTTCTCCACCAATTTGTGATAAGTGTATAATATACACGCAGATCAACGCAGAGCCTCCAGGCCCCATGCCATAATCTTGAGCTGCCTACGTGCATGGTGCATTCAATCTCTCAGAAGGGTGTGCTCCTAGAGAGACAAATTTAGCGAAGGCACATAATTACCACACCTTCACGGATTGCGAGATGCAAGCTGTGGCCAATGTAGTCGTTCGCCAAGAAGAGAATCAAATTTCCATCGGCATCTTGTTTCTAGATGCTCGCCTCACCGCCTAACCAAATCTATCGCATTCCATGAGCAGAACAGAAGTTCGAAAGGGTTGCCATGCTGTTACATTCGAACAACAGAGGAGAACCCAAAATTGACCACAATTTCAAATACCCCGATAGAGAGAGCGTGGAAGGACGCTTGGCACGGATCTTCAGCGAGCCATTCCTGGAGTGTGGCCCGGTGTTTAATGGTCAAGGTAGATCTCGACGGCTGCACAACTCCAAGGCCCGGGTCCGAAAGGCCCGCGGGGCCATGGGCTTTGGCACGAGCGATAGGGCGTGACACGCAGCAGGCTCCTGTACGCCAACCTTGCGAGTACGGCGTCCACCAGCGCATCCAACTGTGCCATTTTGTTGAACGGGCAACTGGGGTGGCGCATACGAGTAGAGCAGAGCAGAGAGCGGACACGAAGACGTGCCGCAGGCGGCCACTGCAAGTAGAAATGGTATGGTTTGGTAGCCAAGGGAGGGTGAAGGACTGAGCCAGTGTGGGCACTGGGAAGTGGGCCCTCCAGCGCTACGAACGGGTCGCTCGATCGTCTGAAAAGTTGGACCACTTGGCCGAAAAACTAGGCTCCCTGCTCGAGGACCGGTGTTTAATGGGCTAACGGTCTAAAACCGAATTTAACAAAGGCCCATATGAGAATTTACTAAAAGAAAGGCCCATTGTTAGTGCATCTGAGAGCTAATCAGATGGCCTTATTCGTAACCGGGGCCAACAATTTTAAGTTTGGGCCTGCGCAATAAAGTGTAACCATTTTCCATACAATCTGATTTTTTTTCTACTCTCAAAAGAAATAATATAATAATTTATATTTGCAAATGCCACAAAACTTTTATAAGCAAAACAAAAGTTGCAAAAGATACACAATTATTTATCATCCCTATATAATAAATAAATACTCCCTCCAGTCCTAAATTGATATTGCTGTTAATCTTTAACATTCATTTTGATCATTTATCTTATTAAAAATATGATAAATATCATATATTTTATTATAATTTATTTTATCATTAAAAAATTTGAAACACAACTTATAATTTTATAAACTTGCACTAATTTTTTAATAAAATAAAATATCAAAAATGATATTAAAAATCAACAGCATCAACGACATCAATAATTTAAAAATATAAGGAGTTCGATAAAGCAAAGCAGAAAGCAACACCAGCGAAGTTTCATGCGTTAGCAGTGTCATCTCTGCTGCTCCTACTAGCGTCCTCCTATAGTATTCGAGCCCTGTTGCGTCGCGGCGAGTCTCGCGTGTAAGAACAAGACACCCAACCACCGAAGCTTCCAATTATCACGGGTACGATGGGAGTAAAGACCGGTACGGTAAGGTACCGCCGCCACGCCCGTAACACAGAGCCAATCCTACCTACGCGCGCCACGCGCACGGCGATGCATGAATGCGTTCCTTGAGAAGCCTGCAAGGCATCGGAGAGACTTTTCCACGTCGCGCTGCCTTTTCTTTTTCCCTGCGCTCTCCGTTTCGTGGGGTGCCGCGATCGTGGTACGACGTCGCGGGCTGTACGGTACCGTCGTCCCGGTGGTGTTCATTGAAGAGAGGACGCCAGGGAAAGTAAAGACGTGCAGGCCGGAAAAAGGAGTGCTTACCGCGACGCTGGTGTGGAGCTGTAGTAAAACACGCAACAACCAGCCGTGCTACGACGCCGCCACCCTTCTGCAGCGAGGTAATGGCGGAGCACGGTCGACGTGGACCGGGAAGGAGGAGTACCGCCAGTGGGTCGCTCCGCACGAAACGGCGGCGCAGGAAGAAGGCGAAACTGGCCATAACCGCACCCGCTCGGGTCGGGGGTGGACGAAGCGATTGAGTCCTATTCCGTACCTACGTCGAGTGGTTATTGACCGGTAACAATGGCTGATACGTCCGTGGACGCAATGGTCAGGACGGGGAGAGAGGGCGCCGGCGGCAGTGGCCAGCGGACGCGGGCATCGTTAGGGTCACAGCGTTTCTGAACCCAGCGAGAAATGCGACCAGATCATCAGTGGCGCGTATGTTCCACCCAGGGTAGCGTCATGTCGCGAGACGATTGGACCGAATCCTGCCGCGCAGTAAGCGATCGAGCGAGCGAGAACGACCGCGCGCTCCGTGGGCCAGGCGCACCACGACGCGCGGCGTCGAGCTGCCGGGCGAGCGCGAGAGCGAGCGCGGAACGTGCCCGGCGCACATGGGGAGCAAGCGCGGCGTCAGGGAACGGGCGGTCGATACAGCCGGCACATGCCGCCGTCCACCCACCCCGATCCATCCGTCCCCTGGCGCTCCGCTGCTGTTACCCGCACCGGCGCGCCAGGAACCGGCCGCCAGCCGCGCTGCGTCAACCAACGCGTCGCGCTCGACATGTCGTGGCCCTGGCGACGTCGACCCGTCTCGTTTTCGTTATTTCCTCCCAACGTGCCCTCGCCGCGCAAATCACGCAGCAGGGTGAAACCGAAACGGCATGGCATTGTCGGAACAGCTACACGGGCTCCACCCCACATGCCGCACCCCACCAAGCGCGTTCCAGGTCGCGTCACGCACACACTGTTGGGAGTCAGTCCATCGACTGGCCCGGGTAGGACGGCCGCGACGCGAGCACCAGCAGGTGAACACCGGGAGCGAGCATGCAGGCTCGATCGAGTCGAGTTAACGAAACAGGAACGGCAGGATCTCCCCCGCATGTGGCGCTATCTCGCCAGCCGCGACCGGAGTCCAGCCGTGCTCATAAAATACGCCGTTTCCGGGAATCCAATGACGCCTCCTCCCAAAGTCCCAATCATGGACGCGTTGTCCGCAGCAAAAATACAAGGGAACGGAAGGGGCGGGCGTTCCCAGGGGGTCCAGTGGGCAAAGCAAATCCATGTGCCCCAATCCGCCGGCGACGTGCTTAGCCGGCCATATGCTTTGCTTCGCAGGACCTGCATGCTCGCCGGGCCGCGCTTTGCCACTTGCGCGACGGGTCGCCCGTTTTCACATGCCCTGGCTTAACCTTGCCTGCATGCTGCAAGTGCAAGTCGCGGTCGCATCCACCTTTGCAGCTCAGTTCGATCGATCCTCTGCCGGGACGAAGGGTGGTGATGAGTTGTAAATCGGTGACCCCGCAGTGGCGCAACACATTATCGACCTGAGCGGCGTTCCACTGGCTGGCTGTGGTGAGCTCCACGGGCGGTGCCTGGCTGGGCTTGGGATGTGTTGTGTGTCACCAGCACGACTGCAAGGAACAGAGCATCGGGGTGTCCAGCAGCCCACGGTGTCACCCGGGCCCATCTGTCAGTGATTTTGTCTTTTTTGGTGCCATTTTTTTCCCGCTCGATTGGTGCCAGTGATTATGGTGATGGCATTTTGATCACGTCGAGTAGAAATATATGAAACGAAAGATAAGAGTTGTGAAAGGCGTTTGGCACCGATAGTTGTACTGCCTAGCCTACTTATTCTTCTCTGCATGGGCCCATCCCATCACCTTGTACAGCGGATACGAAATGATTGCTATCCTCTCCTGGTGCGAATATGTTCCCCATGGTGCTTACACCGTGTAGGGCCCCATTGTAACGTCTCTCTTTTCTTTCTTTGCACAAGCAAATGATACATGATTCCTGCAAGACACTCCATCTTTTGTGATGGGTAATAACATAGCACGGAAGTTCACAGAACGTAAATGTCTTTCGCGGCACCAACTTATTGTCCTAGCTCCAACCACTGGAATTGCGCCGTGATGATTCTCGGCGCGACAAGTTAACACTCCCTTTTTGTCATTCTGTTTCAGCTGTACAAGCAATGAAATTACAGCTCAAGTGGAAGGAAACAGAGGAAGCAAACAACGTGGACAATTCCCCTGGGGCGTCTGTATTCTTGCTCTCCACAAGTAATGTTTTTCTTCTTTCCCCATCCTGGAAGTGACACTCATAAACGGCCTGCGCGCAATATGTAAACCGAGGTACCACTCCTTAACTTCAATGGAGCAACAGGCAACAAACCATCTTATCATGGAGGTGGGTTAAGTTATACAAGCTACTCTGATCCTCCGTTCCCTGGTGCTCTGCTGCTAATTCAAATATAATTTTCTATTAAAATATTTTTTTAAAAAAAATCAATACCTATGTAGCATCTTAAGTAAGTTTATAAAAAAATATTGAACTATGTAGCAGGGACACTGTTTTTATACTTCAATACAAAATGAGTAAATTTCACAAAACTACAGTATTTTATCAAAATTATCGTATAACTACAGATTTAAGCTATAATTTCAGAAAACTACAGATTTTAGATCAAATTTATTATAAAACTACATATTTTGTGCCTAATTTATCACAAAACTATAGATTTTATACTATTATTTCAAAACCACAGATATTATGCAATGTGTCTGAAATTTACTGTAGCAAATCTGTAGTTTTCTAAAACTATGGTTTAAACCTGTAGTTTTGTGATTATATTCATAAACTACCTGTAGTTTTGTGAACTGAATAAGAAGCATCATTAATATGTGATGTCACATGTAGTACCAAAAAGCAAATCCTATTAGAAACAATGATGGATAGCAATATCAATAAGGAAACCGAGCGTATAAGAAACGATATTACGTGAATGTGCCATAGATTTAAAGATGTATACATCAATTACTTTCCATGTATTTACAATGCGTAGCTAGTCAAGAAATAAAACAAGTCATGAGCATCCGCGCTAATCTGTTTTAGATAACTACTCCCCTTGTACCACAAAGCTTAACACGCCATTTAAGACTCTTCTGTACATGAATTCAACAGTGCAAGCAATCAGACCAAAGGAGTATGTATATCACACGTGAAGCAAAAGCAAAAACAGTGGGGAACACCTGGGGTTACCTAGCATATATACATACTCCCTTCGTTCTTAAATTAATGTCGCCGTTGATTTTAAATTTTAATTTTGACCGTTTATTTTATTCAAAAAATTAGTTTTCAAATATGAAAAATTTTAAGTTACAATTCAAATAGCTCTAATGATAAATCAAATTATAACAAAATGTATAGTTACAATTCAAATAGCTCTAATGATAAATCAAATTATAACAAAATGTATGATATTTATTAAAAAATTTTAAATAAAATAAAAGATCAAAGTTAAAGTTAAAAGTCAACGGTAATAATAATTAAAGAACGGACGGAGTATATAGCATCCAATGGTATTTTATTTCCTCACTCGGGAAAAAACTTTTCTTCCGTCCCCCTTCATTTCGCACTCATAAAAAGGGAGAGGCCTCACTACACATACAAACAGAGGCAGTACCACTCCAAGAAGTAGCAACCCATACTCCTTTGGTCCTTCCTCATCATCCCCTCATCCTCGTGCTCGCACTGCGCACAGCTCGAGAGGTAGTCATGGTTCAGGAGCTCCAAGAAACCTCCTCCTCTTCCTCCGCCACCACCTCGTCGTGTACCGCCTGCTCCACGGCCTCATGCTCCTCCACGGTCACGGACTCGTCGTCCTCGCCGGCGTTGCCGGCGGAGGCCAATGCCACTCCCGCCCCACGGAAGCGGCAGGCGGCGGAGGCTGAGGCCGAGACCGGTGGTGAGAACGAAGAGGAGGAAGGGTGCGCGGTGAAGGCGATGGCGAAGAAGAGGAAGCGTAGCAGCGAGGGGAAGCACCCGACGTACCGCGGCGTGCGGATGCGGGCGTGGGGCAAGTGGGTCTCGGAGATCCGCGAGCCCCGCAAGAAGTCGCGCATCTGGCTCGGCACGTTCCCCACCGCCGAGATGGCCGCGCGCGCGCACGACGTCGCCGCGCTCGCCATCAAGGGCCGCGCTGCGCACCTCAACTTCCCGGACCTCACCGGGGTGCTCCCGCGCGCCGCGTCCGCGGCGCCCAAGGACGTGCAGGCCGCCGCCGCATTGGCCGCCGCGTTCACGACGGACCCTGAGACCGCCGCGACGACGGCGCCGTGCCATCCGCAACAGGAGCCTGCTAACAACAAAGCTGCCGCGCAGGTGGATTCTGCCGCCGAGGAAACGCTGCCGGCGCCACCGCCCGCTGCTTCTACGCTCGCGACGCCGTCGTCGTCCAGCGTCGTCGAGGACGAACGGCAGCTGTTCGACCTGCCGGACTTGCTGCTCGACATCCGAGACGGGTTCGGGTGCTTCCCGGCCATGTGGGCCCCGCTCCCCGACGTCGAGGAGGTCAATGCGGAGCTGCGCCTCGAGGAGCCGCTGCTTTGGGAGTAACAGTCAGAGACTCAGAGATGCTTGCGTTGCATGGAGTAAAGTCACTAAACAATAGTGCTAGTGCTAGCTCATCTCTTCTTCTTCGCATCTTTTTCTCTTCTTAGTTTACCTTTGGAAATGCGGGTTTTTCTTCTTTTTTTTATAAGGTTAATAAATATAAAAACATATAAATGAGCGATAGTATAAGTTATGTATGAGAGCAAGTACCCACTCCATGGTTTAATTAATTACTACATATTGTCATATACTACTATACTAGTAGTACCAGCTACTACTAATGAGTGAATTTCAGAGCAATTGTTTGACCATGCTAGATTCTAGTTGCTCTGTATTTCCACTACCCATGTGTACTCTGTCTCTATCCTCCACTCCCCCCCCCCCCCNNNNCCCCCCCCCCCCCCCCCCCCCTCCCCAAGATGTAAATTAAAAAAACAGAACGGAATGACCGTATCAGAACCCACGAAGGATCTCACCTGGCCTCGATGTGTGCTCCTCTCTTAACATCACACACATATAATAATCATCCTATTAACAACTGCGGCTAACACGTTACTGCCCGTTAACTCCAGCGTATTTTCTATCAGGAACAGTTGCGACCTTATTGTTTAGCAGCGGCAAGCAAGTGGGAGGTACTGGCCCCGATTCGCGTGGCCAGTCTTCGGTCTCCATCTCCATGAGAGATCAAGTGGTGACAAAAGGCAGCATTCCTCATGTGGCTAGCGGCAGCATCTCTTCCCTTCCATCTGCAGTTCCGCTGCAGCTTTGGAAGGCTCCTTTTCCGGAGATGCTCAGATGCCGATGCCGATGCTACAGTAGTGACGGAGCGCGAGGTTATTTTAAGCGCGGCCATCGTTCTCGTTCGCAGCAGAACGCTGCCTATTGCCATGGCGGCGCCACAGTTCGCGGCAGAGGGCCGAGGTGCGCGAGCCTGGCCGCGCCACGCCGGAGCGTGACGTCGCGCACCGCGCTCGCCGTGTAAACGACCCGGTCAGGTCGAGGTGGTGACGACCAGCTGCCCGCCGCTTCAGCGTGTGCTTATCTCACTGATCACAGCTGCACCGCGCTTCAGAGAGCGCGTTTAGCTCGGTGACCAGCTCATCAGATTTGACTTGCGCGGGCGTCACGAGCGCCGTCTACGTACGTAAGCGGACGCGTGGACGGATACATGCATCCGACGCGGCGGCATACGTAGACGCGATGCGTTCTTCCCCGTGGAGACCGTTCTCCGGGTGATGTGGATCGCGCGAGGCCGCGGGCGCGCGCGGCTGCCTCGCTGGACACCGTTGTCACCCATTAAATCTGTCAACGACGAGTAGAAACAGGGGACAGCAGTATCTAACATACAGTATTTCTTCGTGCGGTGACATCACACAGCTTACTCCGTATTCGACTACGACGGAAACTTGGGATGGGCAGAGGAATTCATCATTAAATAAATTTTTATAAAAATTATATTTTTATATTAAAAATTAAGCAATTTTTTAAAATATTATTAGTCGAAGTTAAAAAAATATCACCTTATTCAAACTCAGAAATGCTTATATTTTACAACGGAGGTAGTAAATTTGTAGTGAATATGTGGGACTCTTCATAGGATTCCTCTGCTTCAAGATGTTCTCCAAGTGGTACAGACGGAACTTATTGAGAAATTAGAACATGGAAAGGAACATGCAACGAATGGAGGCGAAAAACGCCGGGGCAAAAATCTGTTCCGTGCAACACCAGCCAGGATGACAAATTACCGTCACGGCCGGTAAGTTTCTCAAGGATGATGATGTGGGCTAGCTCCTCCTCAACGACTCTTGCTAGCCAACTCACGCTGCTGAGTACTAACTGAACAAATTACCGTCGCTGCGGGTGAGAAATCGCCGTAACTTTCTCAAGGATGATGAGGTGGGCTAGCTAGCGCTAGGATGTTATCCAACTCACGCTGCTGGGTAACTGAGCATGTCCAGTTCACATCAGCGACTATTGAACAGTGCTCACGGGGTGAAATGGAATACGACGAGTCATTTCCTGTTGGTGTGAAGCATACTTCAACAAGGACGGGTTCTCTGTTGGTAGCACCTGTAAACTGCTCGGGGACGCATGGACGGGACTTGAAAACAGTGCCACGCACCGTTGGAAACCAGATGTTGATTTCATTCCAACCTGCGCGAATTTACCTACCCATCGGCTTTGATTTGATCTTGATTCGTCTTGTGCGAATATGGTTCCTTCTGGAATATGCTCCCACAAGAGCAGAGAAAGCTATATAAAATATCTCAAACGTACAGCATGAGGTCACCAATTCATTTCTGTCCTGAACACTAACATGTAATAAAAATCTTTCTTTAATAATTAACAATACAAGGAAGATTGAGGACCGTACAACTGGTTGGTCACCTGTGCTTGCCTCTTCTACGAAGTAAACAGGGGGAGAAAGAAACGTCAACCAAACTGTTATAGCTAGGACACAATTGATTAGCCTGTCGAAAGCACGGGCTCACCGAACAAATGCCCCATCAACAATCTTCAAGCTAACCTACACATCTCTGATTTTTTTGTCATGGGCTAATTATGTCAGAGATAACGACCTGCCGGGGTACAAAGTAACACAACCACGCCGCATTATTTATTTTTTTTGCCACGCGATACGTGGTGCGAAGGACGCTGACCTGACCCGCCTTCCCTTTCTCCATGACCACGAGACGATTACTTGAGGTGACATCAACCTGCATTTCTCCGTATCGAGTTCGTCAGGCAAAGTGCGTGCTTAACAGTCCACCCATGACTGCAATTAAGCGGCAGATTGAGAGCGAAACGAAGCGGATCTCTGAACGATTGGTTGCAAAGTTGTGATCACAGCCTGGCTCCAACTGAAGGCTACCAATCACTGGTAGGGTACACATGCACAACGCAATGCAACATTGGGTGCAGTCAGAAAGAAAGCTGAATGAGGTTTCTTTGGCGAAAGGAAACATGCTCCCAAGGCACTGTCGATAGGTTTGGAACATATGGAACATAATCTAGTTATAATGATGAATGCTCACTTGCTCACCAAAGATAACGCGTCGATTAGTCAAGGTGATGTAGGGCCTTGTAAAAGGAGAAGCAAACCGAGCCCAGCTCAAAGCGCCTTAACAACGACTAGACAGCAACAAAAGGCCGCGTTTCTTTTTAATCTTTCGCTTGACCCGGTTGTTTCAGGTGAAAAAGAGAGGTTAAAAAATAAAAGCTCGATCTGGAGACGACGACCGATCTAGCTAGCCTGGGAGATTGAGCACTGTGCTGCGGCTGCAAGCAAGGAATAAAGCAAAGGCACGAGAGACCTGGCCTTAGATTAGAAGGGCGGTGTCTCCTGGCTTTTTGCATGCTCGAGTGGTGAAGAAAACCGTCTTTGCAAGGCACAGGACTACAGGAGATGGATGGATCACGTATGAACTCTGACGCCGCAGCAGCAGCAGCAGCCTTGACAGTTGTTAGCTTGTGCTGGAAAAGCGAGCGAGCTCGTCATATGGATCGGAGCTAGTCAGCTGCGCGTGATCGATGCTGGCTAGCGAGCTTTATTTTTCGCTCGCCATGATTAGATGCTTAGCAGTGTGACGCTGCGTGCTCTCACATGTGACGCTAGCTTTTGGAAATCTTCAAGAGGCGGTGAAGCGAATTAGGTCCACAAACACAGGAAACTGGAGTAGTAGTGGTTTACGTGATGAACTGAACAATTGATTAGGGACTAAATATTGCTTCATGGCATGTTACTCTGACTACCATTGTCTTGCTATCATCGCGTACACTGTATTGGTCAAATTCCAACTACACTCTCGCATGTGTGCGTTCAGAAGAATATTCCTGCCTTGCTTGTGCAGATATATGTTTTTTTTTTAACTTTTGACTAAGTGATCACAGCGACTCTGTCTCTGTCCATGCAACTGAAGTAAAGAATATATTTTGCTATCATTGTGCCAGATTTGAAGTCCCATGCAGAAATCGAGCTGCTTAGTCTATTCTGCAATTCATGGATTGCGCTAGAAGTGGACGTAGCATAAAGATATTAATTTGCTTCTTCAAAAGCCAAAATGAGAAGAAATGAACGTTGTTACATATAAATCGCGCACATTGTTGAATGGGCAGAGATACAAAAGTAAATATCAATTTAATAAAAGAATATAAGTATTAAGTATAGCAAAGACGCGGTAAATGGATTAGTGAAGGTACTTAGTTGGCCCCCAGAACTCCAGCATTATTAGCACCTGTAAAAATCAAGAACCCTGGAGGAATATGCCTTATTCTAGATCTGTATCCTTCTGTAGCCTCCAGAAATTGGAGATTTCAAGAACATAAAAATCACATTAAATTGAAAGAACATGCACGGTAGGAGTAGCTGGTTTCATAAATACATACTACTCCTACTCCTATAATCATATATATACATATCGGACACAATATGTCTGACAGCAAAACATGAATGGCGCAAACACTGTACGTTTAAATGTGCAAAATCCAATAACAGATGGTCGGAGAGCATACTGAATGAGCAACAAACAAATGCTTTGCAGTAGCATGGCAGGTAAGGTGAATTCATTTTGAATAATACTAGGCAGAAATTGTTTTCTGATGATAAATGATAATAATTAGATCTGTCTCAACAGCGTTTCCGAACATTTAGTCGACTAGTTTTTGCAGGGGCTAACAGTGGTGAACCAGCAAGCCACGAGGAGGGAGCGCTGGTAGAAAACAATGTCTCAACCATCTAAATCTGATAGCAGGAAAAGGCGATGGAAGGGCTGTCTAGATAGTATTACTGTTCATAGGTCCTCCACAGTTCTGTCAGTTCATTTCTCTCCACTAGCAGATAATGTAACAAAAAAGTATCTCCTGTCGCTCCTGCTTATTCATCTTTAGGGACCGGGAGACGAGGTGACCCATGGATATCCTAGCAAGAAAAATGTATATCTCGTTCCTGTCCTATATGCATAGTACATTATTGGTTCAGATTGATATACTGTACGAAAATATTGTGAGCAAATTTTCTCAAAGTCCAGCTCTCAAAACAGCACGTTTTCAGTCCCCTGAATCGGCATGCAAAAAATAACGATGATCAGATCAGTAGCACACGCGGCCGGCATTAATCGACTTAAATAAATGTGCGCTGCTGGTCTTTTTTATGGCACGTATTTCCTCTTGATTTCCTACGCGTCACCTACCAAATGTGACTCGATACTGTATCTGAGAAGGAGAGAGCGCGAGAGTACGCACGACAGGTCGGTTCCCTGGGCTTGGGGCCACCCAGGCAACAGCATCACACCACCTACCGGCTGGAGGTAGGATGCCTGCGTATGCAGTAGACGACGACCGCGCGCGCGAATGCAGAGGCAAAGCATTTGCAGTTGGGTGGGCACGGAGAACACCAGCGAGCTGCCGCCGCTGCTCCAGCCAAGAAATTGGTACAAGCAATTGAGTCCAAGTTGTGAAGTAATGCAGCCAGGTACTGAACACTGGCAAGAGACCGGTTTCCAGAAGATGGTTTTCAGAAGCAATTGGATCTTGTTCGGTCAGGCCAAATTAGGCCCCGTTTGAATCCTAACGGATTCTTAGAATCCAGATAAAAAAATCTCACGAGTATCTAAACGGATGAGTTTTTGAGAGATTATAAAATTCTATAAAATTTTATAAATTTAAATATTATTTAAAATTTTATATCACAATGCATACCAATTTATCTAAAATGATAAAATTTTGTAATCTAAATAATTAAGATTTTAAAATTATAGAATTCAAATTTTAAAATTAAAAAATTTTGATAAAATCTCTTGATCCAAACGGTTGAGATTTTGAATTGTCAGAATCTGAATTCTAGAATTAAGAAGATTCAAACGATACCTTAGAGTCTTCTGGCCATCTAGAGAGGGACGCCAGGTTGTTGGCGGATCCGATTGGTAAGCCATCGCTGCCTGACCCATCGACATGATCACAAAATTCACGAGTTTACAGGTGATGGATGGTACTGCACACTGCTTCATGAGTTCACAGGTTATGGACCATCCTAGGTGTCAACTAATTGTCCCATCCGTCCGTCCTTTTAATCGCCAAAAAAAAATCCATCCGTCCTTCAAGAGAAAAAAAAAAGAGGTTCGCGATCGAGTTCACCGGCCCGGCGCGCTGTTGCGAGCGACGTGTTGCTCAGCAACGGCTAGTACCAGAAACGGAAACGACACGGTTTGCTACGCGCACAGCACCGGTGAGGACCTGAAAAATTGGAGTCAGGACAGGACCACGCTGCTCCATCCGATGGCGGTGCAGAGCCGGATCACGAGCTAGCGCCGCCTCTCATTGCCTCATGCATGGTTCGCGTGGCTTAATGAGTCAGCTGTACCTATGCGTCCCATTAAATAGCCGCTCAGGTTAATGTTCACAGAAAATTTGTGGCGGCGAGCAGGTGCAGGTAGGAGCACCTCCTGGCTCTGACGCTGATTCGTCGCTGGCACCGGGCCTTTGCAAGCAGGGACCGGTCGCGCGGTACAGACAAGGCGCTCGGCCCTGCGCTTGTCTTTTTCGTTCCTTCTTCTTCCCGGCCGATGGCGCTCTCTGGTCCGGAGTCTGGACCCTTGCATTGCATGATTGCATCGTGGAAGTACTGGAGCTGAAACCATGGCATGTTGAAAAGTTACAGTCACGTAGAAATCGTTACTGATTAATGTAGCCGTCGCCATCACCGTGTTGCATGTGGCTCTATTTTTATCCTCGGAAAAAGATTAAGGACGCCCAACATGCATGTCGACTTCCATCCATCAATCAGCGAACGCTTTGTTCAGCTCGTTCCTCTTTCGCCAAAAGTAAAGACGGATTACTGCAAAAGGCACGGCCGATTAGCGCGGTCATCGAGCTAATGCGCCCCCTTTATCGATACAGGCTTTGTTGCGGCCATCTAATGATCGAATGCGTGCTGCACGAGAATACGAAGGCGTCAAACAAGTCCCTCGTCCTTTCCGCTTTCCCTTCTAGACTTTGCTTAACTGTCAGTACTGAAGAAAATGCAAAAAAACGAAATAAGGTGGCAGATTGAGCTCGAGCATGTCGTACCGTACTAGTAGTAAGAAGATGCACATCGAATCGGCCTGCTGATCTGATACGCTACGGAGAGAAACAAAGCAGAACCAGTCGATGATCCTGTGGTCGTGTCAGTACGTGAGTCTCAGATACAGTATTTTTCGGTGGTGCAGAGAAGCCGAGACGCAGGAAGCGACAAGGGAGCTAACCGATGGATGGAGCCGGGCGGCGAGGACAGCATGGATCGACCCTGGACTAGACGGAGAGCTCCCGGTCGTCCGTGCGCCGGATGTGACGACGAGATCCTCTGCGATTCAAAAAGCAGAGGCGCAGAGGAGAACGTATCTGCAGTCTGCAGAGCAGTACAGTAGTAGGAGTACTCCGTAGTTTACCCTAGCAGAAAGTTCATAGAAGTACGCTTAAATAAAGAATGTTTGTTATGCTCCGAACTGACACGACGAAACGGTAGTACTACTCTCTCCAGCGCATGCAGCTCGTATTCGTGACGCGACTCCACCCACGGACGGAAATGTTCCTTGGCCGAAACAAACGCGCGTCACTGGTCCTCTGTTGAAACTCCATCCTCGTCACCGTGATCACGAAGAACCAGCTGCTGTTGCACCAACAATGGTGCAAGTAAACTGCAGTTGCCAAAATCAAGAGAATCTTGATCACGACAGCATGGTGGATGGATGCGTACTCTGTTTCGTCTCCTTCGCCGGCCTAGTGCACCGTGCAGTGTCTAGACTACTGTTGACGCTGAAATGGATTTCGGCCTTAACACATATCCGCATGTCAGTGTGCGATAATATCGACGTCTCTTCAACATCGAGTTTGAACAACATCTAAAAAATCTCGAAAAAGATCCATCAAAGAAAAATCATGCTAAAATTGATCTAAACTCGATCAGGTCAGCCAAATCATTCACAAACAAACTATCAACCGACTTGCAGGGTTGCAGCAGCCAGCCATGCCCCAATGCTCGAGCTGAAAGAATCCGAGTAAGTTGATTCACGTCATCAATTTGTTTTCTCTTTCATTTTTTTTTCCTTTATGAAGGTAGGAACGAGTACGATCACGAATCGTCGGGACCTCGCGACGTGTGGGAGGACAGGAACGCATCACCTAACCTACGTACTCGTTGAGGCGTGTTCAAGTTATCACCATCGTAGCCTTTTCCGCGGAATAATTGGCCGGTCTTGAAATTTCTCCTTTATTTTTCGCGTTCATTTTCGTTCTGGGCCATTCAAATCTATCATCGGAATAAATAAGAGCAAATCACTTATTCGCTTTTGAAAATTTATCAAGTTCTTTATTCACCTACAAAATTTTCCAATTCTTTTATTCGCTATTATTATTAATTTTTCTTCACTAATTCGCCCTAATTACTATATAAAAGCATATTTTTTATCCATCTAAGTGAAAAAAAATAATCAAAATGCCTTGAAACTAAGGGAAATAAAATGTAATATTCTTAAACACACATATACTGATAGTGTTCCACTCTCTTTTGCAACCAATCAAGATTAGAATTCATTAAATCACATTATATGGTTGAGTCGATTCTCCATCGGCTTTACATTGACCGGTAAGAAACCATCTCTAGTCACACCGGTCAAGTACTTGACGGTATCATGCAGCAAAGAAGATGATTCGACCATAGCAACACAAGCCGATGCATCCGCATGAGCAACCTCTATATCATCACCGATCCATTGTATCAAAAATTGGTATAAGACAGAAAAAACACATCTATTGGTATGAATCCAATCACGCCCTAAGATCAAGCTATAACTACCGCGCACATCGGCAACAAAGAAAGCGGTAGCCAAGGTCTTGCTTCCAACGGTGAGTTTAATAGAAGCGACACCCTTAGCCTCGATAGGGTCTTCTCCTTTCACACCATTCAAAGTCATGTTGGTCCGGATGAGCTCGTCATCGGTCTTACCTAGCTTCTCGAAGCGGTGTAGCTCATAGTTCAAGAGGTCGTCGTCATTGAACTCTGACATATCGACGTCTCTCGTGAGCAAGAGCGCTGTGGAGTCTTCTCCTAATACGGCGTCGGCCAAACCAAGTGACTTTGGAGTAGTCTCCGCTTCCTCCGTCACCGGTGGACTAGGGACCTCAGGCTCTTTAACCCTCCACTGCTTATTTTTAGAGACCATCGGCTTGATCTCGTTGAATACCTCGTCTCTCTTTTTCTACGCCTCCTCTTCTCACATCTTTCGGAGGCGCAGCATTTGGAGCTTTCTCTTTTGAGTGTGGGTCAAAGCCAGGCGGACACCACCTCAGTTGCGTATACTTGGAAGAGCTTTTGCTGTTGCTAGCTTCATGGTCATGGGAGGCCTTTTCGACCAGATCATCCAAAATGATCGACCCTGTGAAGACTCCTCCGATTTTGACATCGGTTGTGTCGATTTTCACTATACCTCCGAATGCACTCTCTTGATGAACAACGGTGGAGGGAGCAAGTTCGTTACCTTGCTTCAGGCGTTACTCTTGCTTAGGCGCGGTGGTGGAACTCTCTCATTGATCCATGATCTGTCGAGATTCTGTCTGATTCAGAGTAGGGTTGGAGAGCTTTGTGAAGACATCTGCTCTCGGTCTGTTCCACCCCGGATGAAATGGCGGGTGTGTCATCGGTGGAACAGGCATTGGTGGCATAGGCATTGGCGGCACATGCATCTATGGTCCCATGTATGAATGCCACACTGGGAACGACGGGCAAGACATAGGATGGAACCATGGTGATGACACTCTGAAGCCATGTGGAGGAAAAGGAGGAGGAGGTCCGTGCACATTCACGATTGGCCTCATCTTCTTCCTAGGTGGGCTGCTTTCCCTAGGTGGTGATCTTACTCGCTTTATAGACCGATTATTCAAATCAATCTTTTGATTCTTGTACTTAGCCATAAGCCGATCAAAGGTGCTTTTAGGTCCCATCTTTCGATCTGTGGCTTTACCTTAATTTACCTTCCACTTGCCCACTTCAGTATTCTTCGGCTTTATCATCTTGGGCTGTGGAGCTTGTCCTCGGGTCAAGAGCCTTAGATGGTGACTTTTCGAGACTCTTGACCATCGGAGACTTTTCGAACACCACCTTACTAGAGGCACCCTTCTCACTTAGAGAAACAGGCATCTCATCACCGATGATCATGTTCTTTCCTTTGGTTGTATCGGTTTAATGAGGCCGAATCAACACCTCGAGGTTGAGCTATAGAGTTTTGATGGGGAAAGAGTGCTTATCGATCTGCATCTCCTTAAGACTCAATCGTCTCTCATTAAGGGCCAATTGGACCTGTCTACGAAAAATATTGCAATCATTAGTAGCATGAGAATAGGAGTTATGCCATTTACAATATGCCCTACGCTTAACCTTATCCGTCGAAGGTAAAGTATATATGATCTTAATGTATCCACCTTTGTGCAGCTAATCAAATATTTTATCACATTTGGCTACATCAAAAGTGTATTTCACATTGTTCTTTCGATTCTTACGAACCGGTTTGAGCGAATCACAAGCAAATAATTTACCTTTAGAGAGCCAAACAAATTCGGCAGCCAAGATGTCATTGTAATCATCATCGGAGCTATCCAAATCACATTTCACAATGTGCACACTACGGCGGATCTTGTAGTCATGTTTTATTTCTTTGCTTCGGCTTTCATGAGCTGAAGCTCTTTGTTGGAGGTGGGTGAGTGTAAAAAATCGTATCCCTGCAATTTTTCTCTAAAATGCGACCATAAACTACTAAAAGCTATGTCGGCTAAGTCTTTTTCAGAAATTGTTAAATTAAAGCATTTGTTCTTAATATCTCTGAACTGCCGAAGATAGTCAACGACGGGTTCCTCTTTCCCTTGCCGAACCGATGTCAAGTGTAACAACTTCAATTCGTTGTCTTCGAAGTAAAAATGATCATAAAATTTACGCTCTAACGGCTTTCATGTGAAAATAGAGCCCAGAGACAATGATGAAAACCAAAAGAAAGCGGTTCCGGTCAGTGATAAAGAAAACAATCGTACTTTCAAAGCTTCGCTAAAACCCACTTCTTTTAGTTGCGCTATGTATTGACTAATGTGTTCTCAAATGGTTTTGCTATCTTCGCCATTGACTTTTAACGAAGTCAGTAATATGCCATCCAACGAGA
Source organism: Zoysia japonica (assembly GCA_001602275.1). NCBI lineage: Eukaryota > Viridiplantae > Streptophyta > Magnoliopsida > Poales > Poaceae > Zoysia > Zoysia japonica. The sequence continues at coordinate 1,317,663 of BCLF01000053.1, read as the reverse complement.
TACGGGACCAAATCAAAATACGCGAGATATGGCTTTTGATAAATTCGGTCTCTCCCCTTAAGGTATACCCCTAGCGTTTCGCGAAATTGTTTGTTTAAATCTTTCTTCATGTCAGCGAAATAATACGAAAGATCTTAAAAAGTAATGAGAGGGTGCAAAGATGTTCTTATATTGATATCACTCATGGCCGGTTCGTCGTCGACGGCCGGAAGAACGGGCTCCTTTACTTGAGAGATTGCGCTTTGGCGGTCCTTTTTGAAGCACGCCAAGTACTCCTGCAGCTCTCGCTCCTCGCGCGTCTTGCGCACCTCTTCGGAGGCCTTCCGACGTTGTAAAAACGCCTTGCGCGCCTCTTAGGGCAATTTCTGCAAGGATAGCATGACGATATTCGTCGTAGAGATCTCGGAGGTTATAGTGGAAACGACGATTCGGTTTGTGCAACCAGAATCACTCGTCCCAGCGGAGTCACTAAACAGTGTGTTGACGTTGAAATGGATCCCGAGCCAACACACTGCTCGTACGTCTATGCGCGACAATGTCGACGCTTCTTCAACGCTGGGTTTGGGCAGCACTTTGAAAAATTCCGTCTCAAGAGAGACCCCGTCGGAGGAGGATTGTCTTAGGTTGATCCGGGCTCAGTCAGGCCAACCGGACGGTCCTCAAACGTCGTCGGAACGAAGGAAGAACAGTAAAAGGGGTCGAGAAAAGGGATTAGGGTTTGAAAAAGAACGAAATGTAAAGTCAAAATGATAAGTTCTATTGAGATGATCCTCAATCGGATATGGGTCTCTGTTTTATAGAGGAGGGATTGTCTTATTATCTCGCAGGACAACTAATCCCATTGAGTTAGGAAAGAAATTAGAATCAATTTGCTGAAAACTTTTCTAAATCAGCATTACCGAAGTCTCCGGTAAAGCGTTGGACACTCTGGTGACCGGAATCTCCAGTAAGATGCCAAAGGTTCTGTAGTTTAATTCTAAGAACTCGAGAGGGCTCATCAGATACTCTGACAACGTACCGGACACTTCGGTGGCCTAAATGCCCGAATCCGAGAGGGCTCGCCGGACCTTCCGGCAGCGTGCTGGACACTCCGATGAGCCAAGTGCTTGAACCCGAGAGGATTTACCGAACACTTTGACAACGTGACAGACGCTTCGGTGGGTCAATTGCTGAATCGGAGACGGTTCATCGGACACTACCACAACGTGTCGGACACTCCGATGGGCTAAGTGCCCGAATTCGAGAGAGTTCATTAGACACTCCGACAACGTATCAGATAATACGATGGCCCTATGATTTTTTGAGGGTCAACCACTGCCAACCGACTTGCAGGGTTGCCGCAGCCAGCCATGCCCCAATGCTCGAGCTGAAAGAATCCGAGTAAGTTGATTCACGTTCAATTTGTTTTCTCTTCCATTTTTTTGTTCCTTTATGAAGGTAGGAACGAGTACGATCACGAATCGCTTGGACGTCGCGACGTGTGGGAGGACAGGAACGCATCACCTAACCTACGGACTCGTTGAGGCGTGATCAAGTTATCACCATCGTAGCCTTTTCCGCTGAATAATTGGCCGGTCTTGCAATTTCTCCTTTATTTTTCACGTGCATTTTCTTTCTGGGCCATTCAAATCTATCATCGGAATAAATAAGAGCAAATCACTTATTCGCTTTCGAAAATTTATCCAGTTTTTTATTCACCTTACAAAAATTTCCAATTCTTTTATTCGCTATTATTATTAATTTTTCTTCGTTCATTCGCCCTAACTACTATATAAAAGCATAGTTTTTATCTATCTAAGTTGAAAAAGATCAAAATGCCTTGAAACTAAGGGAAATAAAATGTAATATTCTTAAACATGTATGTTTTCATAAAAAATACTTCAAAATACATATTTCTTTAACATTATGTTTTCATATTTTTGAAGTCATTTTTTATTATGAAAACACATATTTTAAAAATATCAAATTTTACTTCCCTTAGTTTCAGGGTATTTTGATCTTTTTTAATTTAGATGGGTAAAAAATATGTTTTTATATAGTAGTTAGGGCGAATTAGAGAAGAAAAATTAAGAATAAGAGTGAATAAAGGAATTAAAAATTTTTGTGGATCAATAAGAGATTGGATAAATTTTTTAGGACGAATAAGGAATTCTCTCAATAAATAGAGAGATATTGAGCTGCTGAAAAACATTCTTCAACGCATTCTGGAAAGTGGAATAAATATTTGTTCTGTGCGCCTCATCCAGGATTAGGAAACGAGTAGTAACATATTGGAACAGGCAGCACGTTCTGATTGCTGGTTCAAATGGAACACAAACTAGTAGTGCCACCCACAAAGGGTTGTTGGTAGGTGCAGATAAGATTTCTGCTCTCTGTTTTCATGCTGTAATTTGGAACTGCATCGAAGACTAAAAGGTTTTAGCAAGTGTCAAGTTAAATCCAAACAGCTACAAGTATATAAATTTTGATTACTCTGTAGCAGTTCAGCCTACAAAAAGCCAACTGGGAAAGAAAATCTTGTCATTTGGTGAAAATATAAAGTGGCTTCAGACTGAATGTTATGCAGAAGAGTAGCAGCACGAGACCCATGGCCATACCTATCTTTGATTAGGCCCAACTCTATAATAGGAAAGAAGTTGGTTCCAGGGGTGTCGGATACCAGAAACTTTGTTAATATTTGGTGAACATTCTAGCCAATTATCATTCAAAGCTGAATCAAATGGGCTGACCAACTTTTTTGCCACAAAACTTTGAGAATTTGATATTTGGTCATGAAAACAACTCTGATAACACTGGTCTTTAAATCATGTAACAACGTGCCGAATTGTCGCACAGTGCAATCCCCAGAGCAATTTTAAGAGACGATATAGTGAAATGAACACAAGAAGTTTCAAGCAGTTGCATGAATGGCCGAAAGCAGTGGCAGGAATCCAGAAAACATAATGTAATCTAAAGGAGGCGTAATAAAAAAAATGTAATCTCAAACCTCATAACACAAAAAGTAATATTAGTAATATTTTGATCATATACTCTCTACGTTTTTAAATTATTGACACCGACTTTAAACATCAACTTTGACCATTCGTTTTATCAAAAAAATAATTCAAATATGTAAAATTATAATTTATAGTTCTAACTATTTTGATAATAAAATAAATTATAATAAAATATATAATATTCATTAAAATTTTTTGAATAAGATAAATGATCAAAGTTAATGTCTAAAATCAACGGTGTCAATAATTTGAAAATACGAGCCTCTTTACGAGCCTCTTTGCCTGTCACGTTGATTACAGGGTTGCGACAAACCTTGAGTAGACCCAATTTGACAAGCTCGCACTCGTTTGGAAAGCAAGGAAGCCAAACTTGTGAAAGCCCGGTAGGCCGAAGCGGTGAGAATTCGTAAGGTCCCTGGGCCGAGTTCTCATCTAGCTCAATCCAGCCCAACAAAACAGAGGATGACTCTTTCCAAGACTCAGATGCTTCCTATTCCGGTGGCGTAGCGTGCCACATAGCGTCGCCGGTGCCGTCAACTCCGGGCAAGCGACCGCCAGCTCATCCCTCCGCTTTCGCCTTCGTCTCCGGCGAGAAGGAAGCAGCAGGCGGCGCGCCATGCAAGCGAAACAGAAACTGTACGAGCTGTACAAGGGCACGGTGGAGCGGGTCACAGGCCCGCGCACTGTATCGGCGTTCCTCGAGAAGGGCGTCCTCTCCGTCCCCGAGTTCATCCTCGCCGGCGACAACCTCGTCGCCAAGTGCCCCACATGGTCCTGGTACGCTTCCCTCCTTCCTTCCTTGTCTTCCCCCTTTTTTCCTTCTGATGGTTCGCTGGTCGTTGGATGGTTTCCTGATTATCTGATCCGGTTGGTGACTGGGTCGTGCGTGGGCAGGGAGGCTGGCGATCCTAGCAAGCGGAAGTCGTACCTCCCAGCCGACAAGCAATTCCTCGTCACCAGGAACGGTATTTTACTTACTCGTCGCTGAATCTAGCCACTGTTATAACCTCCCTATCTGTTTGAATTCAGTTTTAGCGAGTGCTGCATGCTTGTCGGCAGCATTAGTACGTTCCTTTCCCCAAATCCCCACATATTGGGTGGGATAAAACATGTTAATTGCAAGGGAAACAAAGAAAAGTATAGATTTAATGATCAAAGGCTTAATAGCTCTCGAATTACTCGCTCACAGGGAAATGATGCCTTCAGGCTGATGAATTTTGCCTTGCTCCCAGTGCCTTGTTTAAGACGAGCCATATCTCTCGACGAAGAGTATGATGCAGCAGGGGCTGAGGTTGTTTTAGATGATGATGAGAATGGCGAAGGATGGCTTGCAACACACGGAGTGCAAGGTTTGTGTCTCATTGCTGCTCGGTTTTGTACTGGCTGGATTTTTTGATCTGATTTTTTTTTATGTTCTGGCAATAATGTTTAGCATCAAAGGCTGAAGAGGAGGAAGACATACCCTCCATGAATACATTGGATTTAGGGAAAGGTGGTGGGATAAAGTCTATCCCTTCTTACTTTGGCGGTAGTAAGGAGGAAGAGGAGGAGGATATACCCGACATGGACACTTACGAAGATACAGGAGATAATTTGGTAGGTATATGAAGATTTCTCTATTTTTGGCCTCCTTTGGATTGTGGGATTTTTTCCCCCGATTTCTATGTTTTTCCTGTGAAATTTTTGTCGAATTCCTATAAAAATTCTGCATTCTAAAGGAGCCCTAGGCAAGGATGATAAAGTTACTGATTGTATCTCTGCCTTGCTGATCTTATTGCAGGTTGTTGCAGAGCCCTCATACTTCGTCGCAGAAGTGCCTGACGATGACAACATTCTCCGTACTAGAACATATGATGTTAGCATCACGTAAGTTGTTTTATCTAATCTGCATGATTTCGTTAATTCGTTTCTGCTATTTGCATTCGGACATTTAATTGTCTATACTAGTTGCCTATTTTGATCATGGTTCCGTATTGATTGTATCCATAAATTTGATATGCATGTGCTTTCTAATGTCTTCATGCTGGATACATAATGTTTTTGTGAACAATTTCCAAAAGATCCATCCGAAGTGGAAAAATGTTTTTAAAATCTGATTTCAAAATTACATCTAAATAAAATGAATAATTTATACAGAAATATGCATGATACCCATCTGATTTTGAAAATATTTCTAATAAACGAGTTCTATACCATTCTTGCTGGTGGACACTTCGTTGTATTAACTGTAAAAGAAGTGTTATGTATGCATATTGCAAGGAACTTAAGTAATTGCCCTGTTTCAGGTATGACAAGTACTACCAAACTCCACGCGTATGGCTTACTGGATATGATGAGGTAAATGTACATACGAAGTTCTTGTTGGATGTAAATATTATAGTCTTATTACATCTTGATCTGATTTTAATTTGTTCACTTCTATAGTCAAGAATGCCACTAAAGCCAGAACTTGTGTTTGAAGATATCAGCCAAGATCATGCACGGAAAACGGTAAATTATTACCCACATATGTACTTTGATTATGTGGTGATGTGTCAAATGGAATTAGCAGAGAGATGACTTATACATCATGAGTTAGTAAACATGCTTTATGTTGGCAAATATAGTTCTTTTGTTTTGTTACTTGCTATTGTATCCAAAAAAAAGTGCAACTTGATGACATATAGCATACAATGTTTCCCTTTATGGGGGGAAGAGTTCATCTATTCATTTTGTACTTACAAAATTGGTTCTTCCATGAGCCTTAGAGTTATGGTTCTTTCTATTCTTTCTGGTTCAGAATGCAGATTATATTTTGCAGTGGTAATGCATTTTAAGCTATATATCTACATCCTATCATTAATAGTGATTATTAAGAGTCAAACATAGTTCATGGTTTGCACAATACTAGGTGGTAAAAGTGCTAACATATCACATTGCATGGCACAGGTGACTATTGAAGACCATCCTCATATACTGGCCGGAAAGCATGCTTCGGTACACCCCTGCAAGCATGCAGCTGTGATGAAAAAGATTATCGATGTGCTTATGTCTCGAGGAGTTGAACCGGAAGTTGACAAGTAATATTATATTGATACAATTAGCTGTGGCACAATAATGCATCACCCTTCTCTTTTACCAGCATCTAACTAGTGGCTTCTCTTTTGAATAGGTATCTTTTCATATTTTTGAAATTCATAGCGTCTGTCATTCCAACCATCGAGTATGACTATACTATGGATTTTGATCTGGGCAGTACAAGTTGATGATTTATTAACTGAAGGTACGCAGAAAACCTCTTTGCACACTGCTTGTATTTCCGGATCATATTTAACAATAAATCTGCCAAGTCATTAACGCTTTACTGAAATGCGTTACATTTATATCTCAATTCTGCACTGACGCTGATACCAACTGTTTGTTTGCCGGTTGTTGCAGGAAGACGAATAACACCTACAGAAGGCACACAGTGGCTGAATTGCTTATTTATTGTTGAAAAAAGTATTATCTGTGCATATATGTTGGTTCCTTTAGATTGGGATTGTAAACTTTGAACTGTGAAAGCTCAGCCAGATCCTCTTTGTACATTGTAACAGTGCATGTGTATCGACGGAATTTGTCTCCATTAATGTTTGATACATCCACTCTTCTTCTAGTGCAGTTAGGGATGCAGATGGGTACCAGATGGTTAGTTGTGGTTAGAGGTGTAAATAAGTGCGTTTAAGGTTAACTTGTGAACTTCTTTTGTTCAAAAAATTAACTAGTTTCTCAAAAGTGGAGGAGGTTTTGAAAAGTTAGTTCATTTTTTTAATTAAAGAGGTTTGAAGTGTAACTTAATTGCATTTAGTTTTTCACCTCTAGTTGTGGTCAGTATCATAGTATCTTTATGTGTTTCAGTTGTGGGTGGGGGTGATGGTTTTTTTTAAGAGAGTAAACCTGCATCTCTAAGCGCAATGGCAGATTCCATGCGCTTTCGATTGCTCGGCCTCTTACAGCCATTGAATGCGGCGCTGTCAATTCCAAGACGTTTGACCTGCTGAAGCTGAGGTGATGAGGTTTTCGTGCTCGTGACGGACGCCGGCAAGCGAGGCGGCGTTGTCGGTCGCGGTGTTCCGGCCTTGTGGCCTTTTAAGCTACTACTAGCATGGGAGGTTTTCGTGCGGCTGTACCCACCAGCTATTACCACCGGCGTACCGAAAGGGGGTGCTAGCTGCTCCGATATGATCGGTCGGTCGGTCGGACGCTGTGTGGCTGTGGTAACCTTGCTTCCCTCCTGATTTGCAGTGTGACCTTCAGGGGCCTGCCCCCGCTGCAGCACCCCAATTCTCTTTTAATCTGATGTATTAAACTATATAAATTATATGAAAAAAACTTATTAAAATATTTAAGTATAAAATTAGCACCCTCGAAGTGGAATTTTAGATCCACCTCTGGTGACCTTCGACTTTGAGCGCCAGTGGATCGACAGCCTAGTCGATTTGATGTTCGAACGGCAGGAGAACTCGGCGTCTCGGCTATACGTGGCCCATGCCATCTCCTGTGTGTCCACAGGCGACGGCACGCGCCCTGGCTCGTTTTAACTCGACGCTTCATGCTAACCTAATCCCTCACTCTGTCAACTCATTATCAACGGCGTCATCCTATCCACGACCCGATCGTGCACGGTTCCTGTTCCGGTACAGGAATATGCATCGAACCACCAAGCGAGCACGTGAAAAAGCAGGGAAGATGCACGGGACAATAATAAATCAACCACGCAGAAGGGTCAGAAGCTGCTGGATGCGTGGACCATTTTATTCCTTCGCGATGCTCCCGGCTTTCCAAAAGCCTTTCGATGCGGTTCACAGAAGGACACGAAAACGACGCCGACGGATCGAGCTTGTGGACGCAACACGCCCGGCCGGTCGGAAACCCTCGCGTTGCGCAGAATCAGTCAGGCGATATCCGGAAAGCAGCAACTGGCCTGCCAGTAGCGCTGGCTTATGTGGTGTCGTTGGACTTGAAGTTGAAGCTGTAGGCAAGGCAACACAGCTGATCGTCGTCTCTGCGATGAACAGGGGAACGGCGCTGAAATTCTCGCTCCTCGCCCGCCGCAGGATTACATTTGCCGAAACCCGGCGTCGCTGGCGGACGTCAACGTCGCGAATTCACAGCCACGGCCGGCACGCCGCACGCGCGCTTCCTTCCAGTTTCTTCGTCCTTCTTTCCGTCTCCACCGTTTGCTTTTTTTTAAAAAAAAAAAACCTCAACATACACCTACACCCACGTACAATCCTAAACCTACAACTATACTCGCGTTCACCGAGCGCCGCATCTCCCAAATGAAGCGAGAAAACAAGAAACGCACTTTACAAGGCAGAGCGCTCATCAAGGACTCAAGGTCAATCTGATGTTTTCAAACCCACTCCATTTGAGCACCCGATTCATTTAAGATCGAAGCAGCAGATTTATCAGCAGTGCGTTTTGCCTAAAGCTGCATGCATGGACCACTAACGTACTTGAAACTGTGTAGACGCTCCGCACGTGTAACGACTTCAGAGCGCATGCCCATTCAAATGCTTCCTTTTACGTCGTTTTTTTAAGAGAATGGAGGCCTCTGTACTCGTTCAAGTACCAATAAAATTTACAGCCACATACATGTACTTCCAACTGTTATGTCGATATTGATGCTTCTTCTGTGTGTCCGATTCGTTGGCGTAGATAGTGGCCAGTGTTGCCGCTGACTGTCACTATCCAAGTACACACACTTCTTAGCCACACATGGTAACCTCTTTCTATACTATTGGTAATCTTGCACAAGTCTTCTAAGACCCCATTTGATTATGAAAAAAAACCCGGAATTCTATATTATCTATGAAATTGAACGAGTTCATGTGAAATTTCTATATATAAATTATCCATTCCAAAGGAGGCTTTAGTTTAGAAGTATATATAATATCTATATAAACACAATCTACTAACTCCCTAATCTAAACTCTCATAGAGCCACATCATCTCTTAATTTGAACCGTTAGATTTGCATAAGATTAATAATCCGGACCGTCCATCTATCATTCTTACACCGTCCACCCGTACCGCTTCTTCTCATCACTGCGCCCTCACCAGGCCCGCCCTTGCGCCACGCCGCCGCCTCGCGGTCACCTGCTCCACACCGCCGCTTCGCCACCCCCCGCGCCATGCCACTGCCT